>WNGS01099747.1:35600-53337 GCA_020271785.1 Procambarus virginalis
TAATGGCAGGTGCCTATATGAGGCCTTGTCTTTCTTCTGTCTCGAGTACTGTAGCATCTAATGCTGGTTAATTTACATGAATTTGCAGCTACATGTCGAGAAAATGCACCAGCTACTACATTTTGTTTTTCTTGGGATATAACCAAATGTGGGGGGTGAATACTTGAATTGTGAGCACGTATCTAGAAAATTTTCCGAAGTGGTTCTTATGTTTTAACAAGGCAATTAATGGTTAAGGATGTGTAAGAACGTGAACAGGACAATGGTAAATTATTTCCCTTAAATGTTTTAAGCCCACACAAGTGTTTAAGCTTCACGTTCTCTTGCACTATAATTTTTCTCTTCTTTAGATAATGTACGGCTAGCATAAGCTACTGCATGATCTCTGTGACCTTCGGTTTGAAGTAATGCAGCACCCAAACCTACATCACTAGCATCTGTTACCAACGTAAAAGGATAGAAAAATCTGGGTACCTAAGTAACGTTGACGAGATCACTGCTGCTTTGAGCTTATTGAATGACTATTCTTGGGCTTCTTCCCAAACAAAGGGCTCATCTTTTCTTTGCAATTTGTAAAGTGGAACAGCTATGATAGAGAATTCATCAATAAATGAATGATAGAATCCTACGAGACCTGTGAACTGTATCACGGCTTCCATATTACATAGCTTTGGAAAATCACAGGCAGCATAATTTTGTATTCATTTAATGTGATGCCTGAAAGGGTTACTGTAAGGCCTAGAAAATAATTTTTTTTCCTTTAAAAATGAACAAAGGAAAGTTTTATTGTTAAATTTGTTTCTGCAAGCTTTGCAAGTACTTTCTCAAAGGTTCTGGAAGTGAGTCTGAACATCTTGCGACATGATTATGAGATAATCCAGGTACAATAGAAGGTACGTTACGGTGCCCTCTCCCTATCTCTTTCGTTGCCAGCTTTAAGAGTCATATCACTCTCTCTACAGGGAGAAACTTACTTAAAGTTGAAAGTAAAGGGAAATTGGTGCCCCGATAGAAATGAAAGAGTATCCCCTACTGCAGATATGACGTTTTGGAATGGACGCTAGCCGTGTGCGGATTGGATGACTCGGGTCACGGGCGACCAATTAGAGCCCGCTGTGACGTCACCGAGTACCCGGGCGGCGCCAACGTCAATTTGACCTGACAGCGAAGGGGAGAGGACGCTCCTCTGTCACCTCTCAAGGATTGGAGGCTAAAACAGGCCTTTCTCAGTGTAATTAGAGCTAGCCATCGCAGCCCACCTGATACATAGGAGGCCCCGCGTTTCTGGGAAGCAAAAAGGAACCAAGTTGAGTGGGCAGAGAAGTGCACAAACTTGGAGAATTGTCGGCGGCGACGCTGGCGGCGGCGCGTTGACGTTGAGGGCCTGAAAGGTGTGGCGGGCAGGCATAACTGTGACTGGGTCACATCCACTGAAGGTGTTGGAGGGACGACACCGTTCCTAGGACGAGAAGCAGTACCTTGTGGAAGGTACGTGTGTGCGAATATGGCGATTAGCTCAGCGCCCATTGATGGACCAGGACTGGGATAGGCTGAACCCCAGGATTGGGACGGCGAAGACGCGAAGGCTTCACGACACCTGAGGACCTGTGGGAAGTTTCCTGGATCACCGAGGATCGACTCAGGAAGCATAGGACCCTACACCATCGAGGGACAGGCGTCGTGAGCCAAGGATTGTTAAGGTAGATCATTTTCCCTCCCATTACCCCTTTGTGAGAGTAGGCTAGATAGGCCATTATATTCACTGATATATGTGGAAATAGGATATTAATGCTTAGTAGCAGAATAGGCTGCAGGCAGCTTATGTCCATGACTGTCAGAGAGGACAGTGTGTGTGGATGGCAGGACAGTGAAGAAGAGGAGCCGACGTGGTGAAGAGGCCCTTCTGTGAGAGGGGGTGTGATGTGTAGCGGGAGTGTTGAACAGTCTCGGCCCCTGATGTTGATAGAGTTCTCTCTCAGAGTACCAGTTGCACCTCTGCTTTTCAACGGGGGTATTCTGCAATCCTGCCATGTCTTCTGGTCTCATGTGATGTTATTTCTGTGTGCAGGTTTGGGACCAGCCCCTCTAATATTTTCCACGTGTAAATTATTATGTATCTCTCCCGCCTGCGCTCAAGGAGTACAGATTTAGGCTCTTTAGTCGGTCCCAATAGTTTAGATGTTTTACCGAGTGGATTCTAGCAGTAAAGGATCTCTGCACGCTCTCCAGGTCAGCAATTTCTCCAGGTGAAAGGGGCTGTCATTGTGCAGCAGTACTCACTCTAGAGAGCACAAGCGTTTTGAAAAGTATCATCATCGGTATAGCATCTCTAGTGTGAAAAATTCTTGTTATCCAACCTGTCATTTTTCGTGCAGTTGTGACGGCTACTTTATTGTGTTCTTTAAAGGTAAGGTCTTCCGACATGAGTACACCCAGATCCTTTACATGCCTTTTCGTTCTATGTTATGATTTGTCTGAGTTTTGTACGTGGTTTCCGTTTTTATATTTTCATTTTTTCCATAGCGCATGAGCTGGAACTTATCTTCGTTAAACACCATATTATTTTCTGTAGCCCATAGAAAGACCTGATCTACATCTGACTGGAGGTTTGCCGTGTCCTCTATGTTGCCTACTCTCATGAAGATCCTGGTGTCATCTGCAAAGGATGATACAGTGCTATAGGTTGTGTTCTTGTCTATGTCCGATATGAGGATGAGAAAAAGTACTGGAGCAAGCACAGTACCCTGGGGACTGAGCTCTTAACGGTTGATGGGCTGGATTTTATTTTGTTGACTATTACACATTGGGTTCTGTTGGTCAGGAAATTGTAGATCCATCTGCCTATTTTCCGGTAATTCCTTTTGAGCGCATTTTATGGCAATACACCATGGTCACATTTATCAAAAGCTTTTGCGAAATCTGTGTAAATTACATCAGCGTTTTGTTTGTCTTCCATAGCATCTA
Organism: Procambarus virginalis; assembly: GCA_020271785.1. Taxonomy (NCBI): domain Eukaryota; kingdom Metazoa; phylum Arthropoda; class Malacostraca; order Decapoda; family Cambaridae; genus Procambarus; species Procambarus virginalis. The sequence continues at coordinate 38,565 of WNGS01099747.1, forward strand.
ATGCCATATCATAGTGGTCCAGCAACTGCGACAGGCAAGAGCGCCCTGTTCTAAAACCATGTTGTCGGGGGTTATGGAGATGCTGTGATTCCATGTATTTTGTGAGCTTACTTCTTAGCACTCTCTCAAAAATTTTAATGATGTGCGATGTTAGTGCTATCGGTCTGTAATTTTTTGCCTCTGCCTTATTTCCTCCTTTATGAAGTGGTGCTATCTCTGCTGTTTTTAGTATATCAGGAATAATGCCAGTATCTAGGCTTTGTCTCCACAGAATGTGAGGGCCTGCGATAGTGTTTTTTTACAGTTCTTGATGAATATGGAGTTCAAGAATCCGGGCCTGGTGCAGAGTGCATAGGCATACTGTTTATGGCTTCTTCAAAGTCCAGTGGGGATAGGGTGACGTCTGATATATGATTTGATGTTGGTATCATATCCATAAAAATTCATTTGGGTTATCGATCTGTCGGCGTTTCTCCTGTGGCTCTAGTATCTGATAGCCTGCCTCCCTCTGCCTGCCTGCCGGTGGGCTGCAGGGGTCCGCAGCCTCTTTTCGTGCATGGGCTGGTACCCCATGTGGTCGCCGCCGCTGAGGTTTTGCGTGCCCGATCGCGGCTTCCCTGCATTTCTAAGGAGTCAAATACCATGGCGATAGAAGTTCAAATGACCTGCAGCCGGACCCTATGCGCCCGAAGCGTTCTTCAGATGCTTACTATCTGAAGAACCTTATTCTTCTACTAACCATACTATTGTGTGGAAACCTTGCTATTTTGTGGAAACCTTGCTATTTTGTGGAAACCTTGCTATGTCTCTCTAGTCTTCATCTATTCATGGTTTTGTGGGAACTACTAATAGTTGGGAATAGCTAATATAATGTAATATATACATGAAGGAATAAGACATACAGTATACATATAGCATGGAGGAATACTTGGCCTGGCTCGTGTTTGTGTTGGGTGATTGCTGGTTTGCCTCTGACAGGGTGACGTTTGACTTAGCTATGGGGACTTCTCGCCCTCCAGTGAAGAGGACTTGTCTGCTGGTCTGGCATTTATGGTGCCGGTGGGCCATTCGTTGGTTTGTGTCGCCCTGGTGGTCCTTGCTCCCTGTGCATCTGTCGACCTGGTGGTCAAGTCCAGCTGCTTCAGAGCAACGTGTTGTGTCAAGTTCCACCTCAGGCTGCCTTTCAGGCGTTTGTCGAGCGGTGTGAGGGGTCGTGTTTACCCTCTCCCCATACTGCTGGTTCTGTTAAGGTGGTGAATCTTAGTGTCACTTGACGTCTGTGGCGGTGCATGGTGCCCCCCTTGAATTTCAGGATGACTTCTTGACCTCCTGTTTTGAACAATTTGGGATATGTTATGTGTTCGTTGGAACAAGGTCGTTGCTGCATCTGGCTGCAGCGTGCGACGTGGGAGCGACTGGTAGGGTGCATGTTTTTCGTGCGGAGGATTTCTGCCTCTGTTGCGTTTGGACAGTTCTGAGGACGGAGTGGGTGCTGTGCCTGAGGCGCCTGATTGCCTGTCTGCTGCTCCACCTGTTGAGGCGAGATCTACAGCCTGTCCAACACGTCTGGTGACTGCTGTGGCCCCTGGGGTTGTTGAGCCGGTGTGTGTGGGTGTCGGGCCGTAGCCTGCACTGCGTGTAGTGTGGGATGTCCCGGTGGAGGTTCATGTCCCACCCCCGCCTGTGGATGTGGTACCATCTCCCGGGGACGCGGGTTCTGCTGTTTTGGAGGGGAAGCTTCGGCAGGGGGAGGTGCCTGCCATGCCTGTGTGTGTTGGCGACTGTAGTTCTGCTCATTACATCCCTTTGCAGAAGCGTGCGCGTCGGTGTTCTGAGGCTGTTTCCCTGGATGATGTGGACAGTGCGGGCGATGTGGCCTCTGTGGACTCTTCGGACGGTGCGGAGTGGCCTGTGTGGATGTGAAGATAATCGCTGTGCCTGCGGAGGGGCCTGCTGGGCGTGGTGTGGTGCGGCCTATCTCGAAGCGTTCGCGGCGAGCTCAGTGTCTCCCCTTCGTGGTGTGCCTTGGGAGGAGGTGGGGGAGTATGGTGCTCAGCTGGCGTCCCCCGCCGTGGATGATGGTGCTGTGTGGGGCTCCGAAGTTGCTGCCTGTGACCCCCCCCCCTCCTGCGTCTCCTGCTGTTGGATCCCCGCAGTGGGGGGTTGCCCCCTGATGATCGGGACCTCGTCGTGGTGTTATGGAAAGATGTGCGCCGGGGGCCTCGGCTCCTGTACCCTGTGATGCGGTCGATGCTGCGCCTGCATCCAGTGCGGTTCCCCCTCCTTCGTTGCCCCTGACTGGGGAAAGCCTCGTTCCGACTGCTGGGGTAGTTCCCTGTGAGGGTCCGGTGTTAGGCCCTTATCAGGATGCCCGGGTGCTTCCGATCCCGTGGTGCTCATCCACTGTCTGGGTATCGATGGTGAAGGAGTTTGTTTATAGGGTGCCGGATAAGATGTCTCAGCCGAGGCACTGCCTGGTGGCCGGCTGCCCTCTGACGTGTTGGTGATTTGGGAAGCATACTGCTTACGCTTTCCAATATACAAGTTCCTGGAGAAGTATTAGTTAACGTCTTGCGCGCACCGCTACGCCGTGCGTGAATCAGCTGCTGCTGTGCTCTCGACGCCCCGCCCCACGGTGCGGGTGTCTCCCTCTAACGTCCGCCTCTGTTTTCGTCGCCCCTCCTCTCTCTACGACCCGATACATCTAACGCTTTTGACTTTCTTCTCCTCCTCAACGTCAACGCGTCTCCCTACATTTGTCCTGGTGCAGTCATCGGGAGGGTAAACCCTTCATGCAAACTGCACCTATTCTCAAGAAGAAGGAGGAATAAGACAATATGATGTACATATAGCATGGGGGAATAAGACAATATGATATACATATAGCATGGAGGAAAAAGACAATACAGTGTACATATAACATGGAGGAATAAGACAATACAGTGTACATATAACATGGAGGAATAAGACCATATGATGTACATATAGCATGGAAAAATAAGACAGTGGCCACTGAACTATAGGCCAGTATCACCAACATCTAACACGTGGAATGTAGCAGAGAGTCTGATTAGAACGAAGATCAAGGAACACTTAGAACATATGAACTTGTTCCAAAACATTAACAAAAATTCACCAAGAGAAAATCCTGCTTGATCAACAAATTTATATTCAACGATAAAACGACAATTATGAAACGGTAGAGAAAGAGAGGCTTTTGCAAACTGTATTTTCTGAGGCTTCCAAGAAGCTTCAGTCTATCCATTTACCTATCTATTCATCCATCAATCTTCTATCTATTTGTGTCTCTGTCTGTCTGCCCCTACCCGCATGCCCCTCAAATCCATCCCCCCTTCCTCTCTATCCCATCTCCCAACCTTCCCATCATCCTCCCTGTTACGAACCCGAGTCCATCGTCGGAGCACTGAGCAGTGACGTCAACACCATCTGTGAGTCCGCTCCCGAAACCCCCACGAAATGGACGACGCCATCTAGTGATGGCAGGAATATGCCAGCTGGACATGCTAGATTCTTGTCCTGGTAGCTCGTGAGGTAGCCAGTGCTGATCTCTGGCAAGGTGGCGCTCAGAACATCAGCGCGCCATCTATTGAGCTAAAAGCTGTACGTTTGTGGCTAAGCCAGTAAGTGATGTTTCCTAATGGTTCCCATGTAGTGTCCCAGTACTGATGACGTGTCTGCTTTCACAGAGTCAACCTAGGACGGCTGTGATGTACGATGAATCAGTCTACCCAAGGCAGCCAAGGTCTCTTCACCAGTCTTTGTAGAAGCAGCGAGCCGCCACCGGATGAGCACTGCTGAGTGTTCAATTGTCTGCCCGAGGAGTGGCAGTGACGGAGTTCGCCGTACCTGGGGCTGGCTGGTGGAAGAGACAACCAACTGCGGTGCCGACCGAGGAGAGTAACCAGCGAGTTACACGAGGCTCCTGCCTAGGGCTCGCAACCCTAGTATTCGTCGTGAAGTGGCCTAACAGCGAGGCTGATTGGTACCTGCCAGCTACAGGTTGGACTGTGGTTGTGGGCCTTCACGACGGGGCACCCAGTGGAATTGTGATTTGGCTGGCCTGTGGCCAGGGTAGATTCATCGTGGTTTTCTGGTACTTGCAGAGGGTAGTGCCACGGAATAGGAAACCAGGCAAGACTGCACGGAGTGAGCGTCGTCAAGTGTTCAGCGTCTTCAGAGGGAGACAAAGCTGTATATTGTTTAGTAATATTTCCCGTTTTGTGACTTTTAATTTATATATGGTGGTGGGAAAAGAATTATAATATTTAGAAAGTGATAAACTTGTGTATTAATGTACCTCCCCTGTTTATTTTTCTTGCATTACGGAGCTCACCCATTGAAAGCCTGTACTAACTTGGGGCGGATACCCAAACTCTAATACCATCAGAGAAGAACCGGTTGCGTCCCATTAGGGCAATAACACTCCTCCCTCCCTAATCCACTTGGTCTCCTCTGACAGTCCACCTTCCCCCCCCCCACTCCCGCCCCCATCCTTTCTCGTTTTCAATCCCCACTGCCACCCGCTCCCCCTTCCCCTGAATGCTGATTCCCCACCCCAACTGCCCGCACACACCCCGACCACTAACCCCACCTTCTCCTCCTTTGTTCCTCTCCCCCTCCCTTCCTACCCTTTGACTTCAGTCCCCATCACCCCTTTACTCCTCATCTCTACCACTCTCTCCCCTTTACCCACTTAGGCATCTTCCCTCTCATAATACATTACATTAGAGAGCAATGCAAAAACTGTATTATTTAGGGAATTTTTTATCTGTTGATGAAAAGCTCTTCTGGAATCTCAAAAGAGATAAACTGGGAATCTCAACCAATATTTCACACTTGAATCCATCATTACTGGATGAGGGTTCTGAATACTTACTAATATTTCTTAAAGCACTTAACATAGGCCTACTTCNTGGGTGTTGGATTGCGAAGTCGGATTGCGAAAGGGATCTGGGGTTATAATTAGTAGAATTTAAAACAAAAGGATCAATGCATAAATGTTCGTAATAAGGCAAATCGGACACTCGGATTTATTATCGTAGCGTAAGTAACAAGACACCTGGTGTGGTTCTCAAGCTATATCTTGCTCTCGTTAGGCCCCATTTAGATTATGCAGTTCAGTTTTGGTCGCCATATTATAGAATGGATATAAATTCACTTGAACGTGTCCAGCGTATGATGACTAAGTTAATTCCCCAATTAGAAATCTTTCATATGAAGAAAGATTAACAAAGCTTAATTTGCATTCACTGGAAAGGCGAAGAGTTAGGGTGACATGATAGAGGTTTACAAGTGGATGAATGGACATAACAAAGGGATATTAATAGGGTATTGAAAGTATCAACACAGGACAGAACGCGAAACAATGGGTATAAATTGGATAAGTTTAGATTTAGGAAAGACTTGGGTATATACTGGTTCAGTAACAGGGTTGTTGATTTGTGGAACCGATTGCCGCATAACATTGTGGAGGTGGGGTCCCTCGATTGTTTTAAGCATGGGTTGGACATATATATGAGTGGGATTGGGTGGTTATAAATAGGAGCTGCCTCGTATGGGCAATAGGCCTTCTGCAGTTGCCTTTGTTCTTATGTTCTTATGTGTTTTAATGGACCTATCCTTCCCTAGTCTTAGTTCGATATAACTGAAAAAACCCTTTAGGATTTGTCTTTGCTTGCCCTGCTATATGAACTTCATAGTTTCTTTTTGCTTTCCTTATCTCTTTTTTAACATTTCTAACTAGTTGTACGAATTCCTGTTCTAAAGTGACCTCCCCATTTTAATCCTCTTGTACCAAGCTCTCTTTTTACCTATAAGGTTCTTCAAATTCTTTGTTATCCACTTTGGGTCATTAGTTTTCGATCTATTCAATTTGTGTGGTATACTACGTTCCTGTGCTTTGTTTAGAATATTCTTAAATACGTTATAAATTGAATCTACATCGAAATCCCCATTTACATCACCTATCGCTGGGTTCATGTCTCGCTCCAAGACCGGCCCACACCCCATACCCAAGACTTTCCAATCAATTTGACCCAAAAAATTTCTTAGGCTATTAAAATCAGCTTTTCGAAAATCTGGCACTTTAACAGAATTTTCTCCTACAGGTCTATTCCATTCTATGCTAAATCTGATTTCTTTGTGATCACTGTTCCCTAGCTCACTCCCTATTTCGATGTCATTAATTTGTGTTTCCCTGTTAGTTAACACTAAATCTAAAATATTATTTTCCCGTGTTGGTTCCTTAATGTGTTGCGTAAGAAAGCAATCGTCAATTAATTCTAGAAAATCTTCTGCTTCACTATTCCCTGTTTTGTTCAACCAGTTTATTCCACTCAAATTAAAGTCACCCATGACATAAATACTGTTAGATCTAGATGCCCTAGATATTTCATCCCATAGATGCTTTGCTTCCATTCTGTCTAAATTTGGTGGCCTATATATAACTCCTATTATAATATTATTTGCTTTTTCGTTTAATTCTATCCAAATAGTTTCTGTGTGTGGCTCAGTTTTGATTCCCTCTTTGAGACTACATTTCAAATTGTCCCTAACGTATATGGCTACTCCACCTCCTCGTCTAATATATCTATCTGTGTGAAATAGTTAAATCCATTTATTTGATATTCGGCTAATAGTTCTCTATTATCAACATTCATCCACGTTTCGGTAAGTGCAATAATATCTATTTTTTCTGTGCAGACAAGAGCATTTAATTCGTTAATTTTATTTCTTAGACTTCTACTGTTTGTGTAATATACCCTAAGTGAATTGTTATTTTGAGGCCCTTCTCTTTCCCTGATCATTTTGCCAATTCCTTTCTCCCGCAAACACATACTTTTATTACATCCTTCCTCCAAATCAATTCCCATACCTCTATCTACTAACAGTTTAAACCCAAACAAACACCTCTAACCACTTCTTCCAACGAATTTGCAACAGCAACAACCCCAGCTCTCGATAGATGCACCCCATCCCGAGCATACATTTCATTTCTTCCATAGAAGTGTTCCCAGTTGTCTATATAAGATATTGCATTAGATTTGCAATATCTTTCCAGCCTGCAATTGACACCAAGTGCCCTCGACATCCATTCATTTCCCACTCCCTTTCTTGGAAGAATGCCACATATGATCGGGATTCCTCCCTTGCTCCTAACTAATTCTATTGCTGTCTTGAATTTCAGTATTAGTTCCTCACTTCTAACTCTCCCAACATCATTACCCCCTACACTAATACAAATAATGGGTTTGTTCCCATTTCCCGTCATAATATCTTTCATGTTTCCAAAAATATCACCAATTCCAGCTCCCGGATAGCAAACTCTTAATCTGTTCCCCGTATCTCTGGCACAAAACGTTCTGTCTAAATACCTCACCTGGGAATCTCCCACAACCAAAATTCGCTTCGGTACCTCCTTAACTTTCTGAGCACCCTGAGGGGCCCGCGCTTCGCCGCTCCTTGCGGATTTCTTTTCGGAGTGAACTGCTGGCTCACCACAGCACTCCTCCAACACGGCAAATGAATTTGCTGTCTTTAGGGCGTCTGTAGGCGGCCTTGTCAAGGTCTTCTTAAGACCCCTGTCCCCAACGATTCTCCACGACGAGGTCTTGTTTATATTGGTCTTCTCCGTTTCTTCCCGACGTTTCAGCTGTCGTACCTCCTCTCGTAAGGAATCCATCTCTGCTCTCAGAGTTCCACCTAAGTTCACCAATTCCTTCAGTAATCCTTCCATAATAATGTTGCTACAATCGGAGCTCCAGCTGACACAACCTCTCACTGTGACAGCACCTGACTGACTGACTACTGCATGTTGATCATATTACTGTTGTTCCTGGTACTACTTCTTGTTGCTCCTATTGTTGTACCAGGTACTACTGTATGTTGATGCTATTACTGTTATTCCTGGTTCTGTTATATCTTGGTCCTATTGCTGTGTTTCCTGGTACTACAGCATATTGGTCCTAATTCTGCTGTTCCTGGTACTAGTGCATGATGGAGCTATTGTTGCTGTTCCTGTTTCTCTTGTATGTTGGTATAAATGTTGTTGTTCCAGGTACTACTGCATGTTCTTCCTTCTATTGTTGTTCCGGGTAATGCTACATGTTGGTCCACGAGGCTCAACCAGGCTGATTCCCTACGTGTTCTACACTGGTGCCCAATTTGAAGCCGTCTAAATCAGATAAGTATCAACCATTTATATTAACCCCCATTAGATTAACCAAGTAACCAATTAGTATAAGTTTTCCTGGCAATCGATAATTTTCGATTGATAGGTTAAAACTAATAAACCCCCAACTTGTGTAGGGATATGACTTTGGGAGAAGTTAAATTCATACAGTTCTTTTAATTAAAAGTACAGTACGCTAAGCTATCATAAGAAATAAATAATAAATTAATCTTAGTTACTTATGCCGATAATATTAGACTAGAGCATTAGCATTATTAGGCATTTTCCCGAAAAAAACGTGAAATGATTGCTACGTCACTAAAAAATATATAATAAAATATCTACATCAATATAAACTAATTACTGAAAACCCCAGTTTTGCACTAGAATCAATAAAAATATGTTCTATGACTTGATTAAATAATATAATAAATAAAATCAACGCCTCCCTACCTTCGTCCATAAATGGGCACAAAATTGAACCGACTACTAGTGGCGTCACTAAGTCTAGGGAGGGAGGGAGGGAGGACGCCTTTGTATAACCAGTAAATCCCTCGTGAGGAAGCTCTCTAGGCAGCCACCTTAATACTCGTGACCCGAGCCATCTTTACGTTCTTCTGCTGCCACTACCTCACAATAACGAGAGTACCTCGTTTCCGGTTGTGTAAAACATTGTGTCTTTTATTACAGGATCCTCGTACTATAATATTAGTATAACAACCGGTGATGAGGCGAGACAACACCAAAACCGGGTGAGCCTCTCACAATTATATAACAAACAATAATATGTCATATCTGTGATTAGGAAGTTATTTGCAGTAGCTATATTGTATCATTGCGGCAGATCTTCTGTGGCAACCTGAAGAAATTGGCGTCGTATTCCTGTTGCAACATATGAGGACGTATCGACGCCATAGCCACAACGCTCAACTTTGCTGATTTCCCCACGTGTTCGACTCTAGTGCCCAAATTGAAGGCTTCTAAGCAGATCATTCTATCAATCATTTATATTAACCCCAGTAGAAAAGTTACTAACCAATTAGTATAAATTTTCCTCTCAATCGATGATTTTCGATTTATAGGCTACAACTAATAAACCCCCCAACTTGTGTAGGTATATGACTTGTGGGAGATGTTAAATTCATACAGTCCACTTACACACACAAATCACAATAGCGTGATGCATCAAATTAACAAATCCACAAGGGCCGTGAAGAGGGTTCGATCCTACGTCCAAGAGGATCCCAGACGCTGCCTTAATCGACTGAGTTACATTGTTAAAAGAATTGCAACCGGAAGTTCTACTGACCTTACTCGGATCCTGCAGCCTCTCCGAGACACAAACCAGGATTTTACACTATTCCCTCGTGGACCCGACCTCTGTCAATATGTCGTTCTACTTCTTCGCCCTTACTTCATTACACACAAAAATCACAATATCGTGATGCATCAAATGAACAAATCCACAAGGGCCGTGACGAGGATTCGATACTGACTCCAGACTCCATGACCGAACTCCATATATACACTGTCATTCACCCTCCTGGCTGAAGCACTGAAGCTGAAGAACACCCAACTCGCTCCCTCCTGCATCGACCAGGTGTGGTCCCTGGGTGTGGCCAGGGTGTGTGGCTATAGAGAAGCGAGGCTTCTCAGCGCCGGACCCAGGGTAAGACGGCGCGCAGGGTGGCTGTGTGGCCTTGAGGCGTACACATCAGGTGTAGAAGATCTACTCACTCGCACACACACACCACGAGAGGGCTCGCTCGTACACCGGGTGTGATGGATGGCGGGGTGACAAAACATGGATGACACGGCAAGGTGGAATTTCAGTGTCCAACATGGGCCTGTAATCTCCCAAAACTTACACAAGAGGGCTCCCCTGAACACTGGGGAGCCCCTACTCGATTCCACCACTTGCCAGTTATCATAGACAATATAACAGATAACCCTGGATGCTATCAATAACGTCTGATCACATCGAGGCTGCCTCGTGCCTCGTCTGAACACTCATAGAGTTTTTCCTCAATCAAATACTTTACTTATCGGCCCAAGATCACGCAAATTGGATCCAGGCGCGATCCACGATAGCAGGGTCACCGTAGTAATAAGGAAATGGTGATAACACGGCGACCTAAATCTCGGCCGCCACCACCAGCATGACTTGCTCTCACAACGCCAGTCCTAGACTGAAGTTGGTGGGGCCTAGGGGACTCAAAAGACGCTAACACCTACACCTTGTCTTGACCAATCAGAGCGAAGCCGGCAAGCCTACGATGCCGGCTCCAATCACAGAAGTTCCCTCCCAAACATCACCTCGAAGTTGGCGTGCCTCGACCAATGACAGACGTCCTCTGCCATGAGGAGTCTCGTGACGTCACCGGGTGGGGGAGGCCTAGGTGGATGACGTCATATCCCACAGGGTGGGGGAGGCCTAGCTAGGTGGATGACGTCATACCCCATAGGGTGGGGGAGGCCAAGCTAGGTGGTTGACGTCATGCCCCATAGGGTGGGGGAGGCAACGAACATCTCACTGCTCCCTCTGAAACTGTTGGCCTCCCTCAAATCCCTGTACACATTTTTCTTGGTAAAGTATGTTAAATTCTGTAACTCTTTCCACAGAGCAGTTACAGACTCCATCATAGTCTTATTGAATAGGCTTAAGCATGGACTTTCAGCAGACGTCACACAAGGGCATGTAGTGTAAGAACGTCTTGTCTAGAGCGCTAGAGTGCATCATACACTCTAGCCTAATTCAGAAAAACTAACTGGGAATTTTATTCCCTCACATTAATTACTTAATATCACGCGAATTTCGCTCATGTAATCATTTTCCTGTAAATGAAAGAAATTCAGTCCTGTCACACATTATTACTAATATTATAAGAGCATTGCTATAAATCTGATAAGTAATTATAGATGGTATCACTTGCACCTTGCTGCCAGGAGACTCAACCTCTCCATCGGGCGCCTCTTCCAGGAGACTCAACCTCTCCATCGGGCGCCTCTTCCAGGAGACTCAACCTCTCCATCGGGCGCCTCTTCCAGGAGACTCAACCTCTCCAACAGGGTCACCTTCCAGGTGACTCAACCTCTCCATCAGGGTCACCTTCCAGGAGACTCAACCTCTCCAACAGGGTCACCTTCCAGGAGACTCAACCTCTCCATCAAGGTCACCTTCTAGGAGACTCAATTCTTCATCAAGGTCACCTTCCTGGAGACTCAATTTCTTCATCAGGGTCACCTTCCAGGAGACTCAACCTCTCCATCGGGCGCCTCTTCCAGGAGACTCAACCTCTCCAACAGGGTCACCTTCCAGGAGACTCAACCTCTCCAACAGGGTCACCTTCCAGGAGACTCAACCTCTCCAACAGGGTCACCTTCCAGGAGACTCAACCTCTCCATCAAGGTCACCTTCCTGGAGACTCAACCTCTCCATCAAGGTCACCTTCCTGGAGACTCAACCTCTCCATCAAGGTCACCTTCCTGGAGACTCAACCTCTTCATCAGGGTCACCTTCCAGGAGACTCAACCTCTCCATCAAGGTCACCTTCCTGGAGACTCAACCTCTCCTCCATAGTCATCTTCCTGAAGACCCAACCACTCATCCAGGATCACCTTCCAGCAGAGCAAGCTACACCTCCAGGGTCACCTTCCAGCAGAGTCAACCAAGCCTTCCTGGAGAACCCACAACACCTCCAGGATCACTTTCGAAGAGACTCCACAACATCTCCAGGATTACCTTTCAGGTGAGTAGACTATATCTCCTGAATCACCTCCAAGGAAAACTAACTATTACCAAGAATATTATAATCCGTTTTAACAATTTCTCTGGCTAAATGTTCAACAGAGAGCACTTACGCTTAAGGCTAGACAACAAATCATCAGAGTTCAAAGCTATAGCACTAACAACCTGTGAACTATCATATATTAATTCTGGAAATTGAAAACGAGAGATTTCGAAAATAAAACACGTTTGGCTAATTGGGATGAAAATATATATATTTTATTGTTTTGCAAAAAAACTGTGTAGTTATCGTAAATGGTCAGGCTGGATGCAGTGCAATATAAAATTTCGGAACTGTTAAATGTTCGTATGGCGACGAGTTCAGGACTTTGAGCAATAAACGTAAAAGTAACCAAATGTCCTTTGTTCCAAATCGAAGCAAATTCGATCAAAGAATTCTTTTGTTTTTACACATCACTTGTTAAAGCTTACTTTGAAGTTTGCAAGTTTGACCTGCACTTTTCTGTTGAGCAATCTGTAACAATGCAGGGATTCCTTGCTTTTATTTCTTGCCATTCTATATTAATAGTAATCAATTTACAAGATTTTGAATTGTTGAAGTGTCAGCATGGATCGCCTTCATGACGCAAAAAATGTGTTCCATAGTTTTGCGTATTTTGACGAGATTAGAATTTAGAAACTGCTGTGTTCACGGCGAGAAAATACCTACCTGGTTGTTATTTTCAATCATCTTGTTTGATAGTATATTTTTGAGGGAAAGAATTGTAGAGAAAGCAAATGGGGGAAAAAAGCACGTTGTGTGCTTTGTAGACTACAGTCAGACCAGCCACGCGTCTGCAACTTATCAATGTACGAATTACCAAAGAAACAGCTGTAAAATAAACATACCATTTCGAAATATCTGAAAACGGGAGCCAGATACTTTACTAGTGAAAAAACTATGTATAATAATGTTTGTTGTGAGAGCAAGGCCGTTGCACACAAGGTAAGGTCTTGCAGTTTCAGTGATCTGCAACAATTTTAAATTAGAAATGTATAAATTATCGCTGAAGAATTAATGCCTATAGCAGAGATAATTATTGTCAGTGTTTAAATATGGTAAATATAATTTGTTTTGTAAATAAAAATATTCAAGATTTCTTGAGAACAGCAGGAGAAAGAAAAATAAGAATAATATCTAATTTAATTGTTACTAATTCCAAAATTCCAATGCGTTTTAAGGATCCATGTAAACAAATGGGTTCTAACCACTCAGGAGGAGCATTTTACCATCCTCTATGTGTTCCAAATTGATTATGCCTCCAGAACTAGTTCCTTACTATTAAGTGATTTTTTTCCTTAAATGCACTGAATACCTTATATTCATTTGTAACATTCCATATGTGAGTGCGATACAGACATAACATTCCCCCCACACTATTTGCCCTCGTTTACTTCTTTATGGCGTGGGCAAGCACCAGCCAGGAGGATAAAAAGTTAATATAGAAAACAATTGGTATAATTCATTGAGATTTAAATTATTGAGAATTAGAGCAATATAACTCGCCAAGGTAGAGTGAAATATGAACCATCACTGATAAACAAACACTACAAAATTAAAACATTTTGAATGTAAAAGATTATTTTTTAGAAATCCCAACATCTCAAGTAATTTAAATGAATTACTACTTCCTGCTCTTCAATATTCGCCACTTGGCTTGCATAACCTCTTATTAAACAACCACTCATCTTCTGGTGTGTGGTTTGGTCTGATATTTTGGTATCTTTGTTGGTTTGGTCTCTTTGGTCTGAAATTTCACTTATTGAAATTTATCTTGAATTGGTTTCACGGTGAAACAATTGCGAGAGTGAGGGGCTATTCTAGAGGACTAATTCATTATTTTACTACCAATTACGAAACCTGGGTCTGTTGGGGAATAAATCGTAATTCAAGTTGGTCCTCTGATCCTGTATTCATCACAAAACATGAGCGCGTAAAGCAACTTGAAGACACTTACACATGAACATAAATGCGAGAATATTTACAAACATTTCTTGACTCAAACTGTAAGAAGAGACACAAGAGGATTGTAATATTGCATAAATATTGGGAGATGCTAGTACAAATATAAACGAAAAAAAGAACATTTAATATTGAAGCTAAGGAAAAGATACGCAAAACCAATAGAAACAGTCCAATCAAACAATTATACCACTGCCCACCAGAACAAGATAACACTATAATTGATCAATGGACATTAGAAGCATGTTTTCACATCCTAATTAAGATTCGGTGTGGTTGTTGGCGGGGTCTTTGTGCCCGGCTTTACCGGAGATGAGTGATATGGGGACCCTTGCCCCCCGTGCTGCAGTCCCAGTCGATTGGCCTGGAATATTCGGGACTTGCGGATAACCCTACAGCGGATACGACTTTGTTCGACGTTTTGTGCATTGACGTCGCTGCCGTTTGTGGTGTTAAATTGATAACGAAGCATCGGGCTGTGGTGAAGCTTTATACTGAGGAGGCCAATCTGGATTTTCTTCATCGGTTTGATGGGCACACGTTGCGGTTGCCGGGTGCTGCTGGGCCTGTGGTTGTCTCAGATAGCAGTGGCACTTCTACTTACGTCAGTGTCCACGGCGCCCCTATCGAGTTTCCAGAGGTGCTGTTATGGATATACTTTGGCCAGTTTGGAAAGGCAGTGTCTGTGCGGATGAATGTTATCTCCTCTGACACTTGAAGTGGATCCAAAATGGCATTTGGACGTTGGAAATGCGGCTTCGGTCTGACATCCCGTCATCCATCAAGTTGATGGGATTTTATGTACGTGTGTATTATGCCCGGCAGCGGCGGA
>WNGS01099748.1:0-19120 GCA_020271785.1 Procambarus virginalis
AACCCATACTGCCAGGAGCAACGCAACTGGTATCTACAGACGCCTTAATCCACTTGACCATCACGTCCGGACAAAGGAAGTGATAGCCAAAGCTATTTGAACCACTCCCCGCCGGCACTCGGATGGTAATCTTGGGCATAGCACTTTATCAATCACCTCATTCTTTGGGGCACACGTGAGGACACAAATGCGAACAAGCCTGAATGGTCCCCAGGACTATGCGACTGAAAACTCACACCCCAAAGTGACTCGAACCCATACTGCCAGGAGCAACGCAACTGGTATCTACAGGACGCCTTAATCCGCTTGACCATCACGTCCGGACAAGGAAGTGATAGCCGAAGCTATTTGAACCACTTCCCCGCCGGCACTCGGATGGTAATCTTGGGCATAGCATTTATCAAATCACTCATTTTTTGGGGCACACGTGAGGAACACAAATGCAACAAGCCTGAATGGTCCCCAGGACTATATGCGACTGAAAACTCACACCCAGAAGTGACTCGAACCCATACTGCCAGGAGCAACGCAACTGGTATCTACAGACGCCTTAATCCGCTTGACCATCACGTCCGGACAAAGGAAGTGATAGCCGAAGCTATTTGAACCACTTCCCGCCGGCACTCGGATGGTAATCTTGGGCATAGCACTTTATCAAATCACGTCATTCTTTGGGCACACGTGAGGAACACAAATGCGAACAAGCCTGAATGGTCCCCAGAACTATATGCTGAAACTGACACCCCCGAAGTGACTCGAACTCATACTGCCAGGAGCAACGCAACTGGTATCTACAGGACACTTTAATCCGCTTGACCATCACGTCAGACAAAGGAAGTGATAGCCAAGCTATTTGAACCACTTCCCCGCCGGCACTTGGATGGTAATCTTGGGCATAGCATTTTATCAAATCACCTCATTCTTTGGGGCACACGTGAGGACACAAGCGAACAAGCCTGAATGGTCCCCAGGACTATATGCGACTGAAAACTCACACCCCAGAAGTGACTCGAACCCATACTGCCAGGAGCAACGCAACTGGTATCTACAGGACGCCTAATCCGCTTGACCATCACGTCCGGACAAAGGAAGTGATAGCCGAAGCTATTTGAACCACTTCCCCCGGCACTCGGATGGTAATCTTGGGCATAGCATTTTATCAAATCACCTCATTCTTTGGGCACACGTGAGAACACAAATGCGAACAAGCCTGAATGGTCCCCAGGACTATATGCAACTGAAAACTCACACCCCAGAAGTGACTCGAACCCATACTGCCAGGAGCAACGCAACTGGTATCTACAGGACGCCTTAATCCGCTTGACCATCACGTCCGGACAAAGGAAGTGATAGCCGAAGCTATTTGAACCACTTCCCGCCGGCACTCGATGGTAATCTTGGGCATAGCATTTTATCAAATCACCTCATTCTTTGGGGCACACGTGAGGAAACAAATGCGAACAAGCCTGAATGGTCCCCAGGACTATATGCGACTGAAAACTCACACCCAGAAGTGACTCGAACCCATACTGCCAGGAGCAACGCAACTGGTATCTACAGGACGCCTTAATCCGCTTGACCATCACGTCCGACAAAGGAAGTGATAGCCGAAGCTATTTGAACCACTTCCCCGCCGGCACTCGGATGGTAATCTTGGGCATAGCATTTTATCAAATCACCTCATTCTTTGGGGCACACGTGAGGAACACAAATGCGAACAAGCCTGAATGGTCCCCAACTATATGCGATGCTGAAACTCACACCCCAGAAGTGACTCGAACCCATACTGCCAGGAGCAACGCAACTGGTATCTACAGGACGCCTTAATCCGCTTGACCATCACGTCCAGACAAAAAAGTGATAGCCGAAGCTATTTGAACCACTTCCCCGCCGGCACTCGGATGGTAATCTTGGGCATAGCATTTTATCAAATCACCTCATTCTTTGGGGCACACGTGAGGAACACAAATGCGAACAAGCCTGAATGGTCCCAGGACTATATGCGACTGAAAACTCACACCCCAGAAGTGACTCGAACCCATACTGCCAGGAGCAACGCAACTGGTATCTACAGGACGCCTTAATCCGCTTGACCATCACGTCCGGACAAAGGAAGTGATAGCCGAAGCTATTTGAACCACTTCCCCGCCGGCACTCGGATGGTAATCTTGGGCATAGCATTTTATCAAATCACCTCATTCTTTGGGGCACACGTGAGGAACACAAATGCGAACAAGCCTGAATGGTCCCCAGGACTATATGCGACTGAAAACTCACACCCCAGAAGTGACTCGAACTCATACTGCCAGGAGCAACGCAACTGGTATCTACAGGACGACTTAATCCGCTTGACCATCACATCCGGACAAAGGAAGTGATAGCTGAAGCTATTTGAACCACTTCCCTGCCGGCACTCGGATGGTAATCTTGGGCATAGCATTTATCAAATCACCTCATTCTTTGGGGCACACGTGAGGAACACAAATGCGAACAAGCCTGAATGGTCCCCAGGACTATATGCGACTGAAAACTCACACCCCAGAAGTGACTCGAACCCATACTGCCAGGAGCAACGCAACTGGTATCTACAGGACGCCTTAATCCGCTTGACCATCACGTCGGACAAAGGAAGTGATAGCCGAAGCTATTTGAACCACTTCCCCGCCGGCACTCGGATGGTAATCTTGGGCATAGCACTTTATCAATCACCTCATTCTTTGGGCACACGTGAGGAACACAAATGCGAACAAGCCTGAATGGTCCCCAGGACTATATGCGACTGAAAACTCACACCCCAGAAGTGACTCGAACCCATACTGCCAGGAGCAACGCAACTGGTATCTACAGGACGCCTTAATCCGCTTGACCATCACGTCCAGACAAAGGAAGTGATAGCCGAAGCTATTTGAACCACTTCCCCGCCGGCACTCGGATGGTAATCTTGGCATAGCATTTTATCAAATCACCTCATTCTTTGGGGCACACGTGAGAACACAAATGCGAACAAGCCTGAATGGTCCCCAGGACTATATGCGACTGAAAACTCACACCCCAGAAGTGACTCGAACCCATACTGCCAGGAGCAACGCAACTGGTATCTACAGGACGCTTTAATCCGCTTGACCATCACGTCCAGACAAAGGAAGTGATAGCCAAGCTATTTGAACCACTTCCCCCCGCGGCACTGGATGGAAATCTTGGGCATAGCATTTTCAAATCACCTCATTCTTTGGGGCACACGTGAGGAACACAAATGCGAACAAGCCTGAATGGTCCCCAGGACATATGCACTGAAAACTCACACCCCAGAAGTGACTCGAACCCATACTGCCAGGAGCGCAACTGGTATCTACAGGACCTTATCCACTTGACCATCACCGGACAAAGGAGTGATAGCCGAAGCTATTTGAACCACTTCCCTGCCGGCACTCGGATGGTAATCTTGGGCATAGCACTTTATCAAATCACGTCATTCTTTGGGGCACACGTGAGGAACACAAATGCGAACAAGCCTGAATGGTCCCCAGAACTATATGCGACGACTCAACTAACTCACACCCCAGAAGTGACTCGAACTCATACTGCCAGGAGCACGCAACTGGTATCTACAGGACACTTTAATCCGCTTGACCATAACGTCCAGACAAAGGAAGTGATAGCCAAAGCTATTTGAACCACTTCCCCGCCGGCACTTGGATGGAAATCTTGGGCATAGCATTTTATCAAATCACCTCATTCTTTGGGGCACACGTGAGGAACACAAATGCGAACAAGCCTGAATGGTCCTTAGGACTATATGCGACTGAAAACTCACACCCAGAGTGAATCGAATCCATACTGCCAGGAGCAACGCAACTGGTATCTAGAGGACGGACTTAATCCTGCTTGAACCATCACGTCCGGACAAAGGAATGTTAGGCCAAAGCTATTGAACCACTTCCACGCCGGCACTCGGATGTAATCGTAGTATCTACGAGCATTTTTACATTGTAAATTGCAAGGAGCACAATAAGCACCTAAATAATTATATCTTGTATAGCATGATTATGATGTCTATGTTTATCTTTCTTATTCTTGAAACTTTGATGGCACAATTGACACGTATTTTGTCTTTGAAACATTCTTTCCTGCTCTCTAGACAAGTTTTTAGGGAAGTTGGGAGCTGAGCATAAATAGTTTTCCCATGAGGCTTCTAGCTTTGTATGAATGATTAACTGCGTCTGGACCTACGTATGAATATGTTTCTA
This sequence comes from Procambarus virginalis, assembly GCA_020271785.1. NCBI lineage: Eukaryota > Metazoa > Arthropoda > Malacostraca > Decapoda > Cambaridae > Procambarus > Procambarus virginalis. The sequence continues at coordinate 4,248 of WNGS01099748.1, forward strand.
CGACATTGAATTCTCTGTCTAAAATCATGTAGGCATAAGCAATTGCTGTATGCTTACATTCTACCATACCGCGCGGATTTTGACGATCTAAAAGACACTCAAAGTCGTAAAAGGCGGTGTGAGTCCTACCGTAATTTTTAAAATTATTTTCTCATTAGGATTATAGAACGAAAATACTTGGATACAGAGCATGACTTCGTGAGACTGAATTTCATCTGAGGGAGCGTGCAATAAACAAATTTTGCAGAATTTTTGAGTGTTAGGAATTCTACACTTATTGTTGTTAATATTCTTTGCAAATTTATCAAAGTCCTTGATCAGACAGAGATGCTTGCCTTCTAATAACAGCAAAGGGACTTTATCGGCATACTTTTCCTGGCTTTTCCTATCTAAACTAAGATAGTATCTGTTACTTTCATGAGTTACTGTATAAATATAAATAGAAATTTGTTAAGTTTTCTATTTTCTTAAGATTATCAACGATACAGGGAATCTGATTTCATCTGCCCATACTACGAATCTTCTACACCATTGAAGGCTTTTGTGATAATTAATAGCGTTTATAAATGTCCCTCCACGCGCTACGCTTTTATACGAGGCTAAACATTGCAACAAACACTCATCTCCTTCACTATGGGGGTTAAATACGGAATCTTTCCCCCTTAATTTAGCGGGATAAGGTACATAAGATCCGAGGTGCATAGGGTGGCAGATATACGAAAAATAATGGCAAAGCCGGACATGGAATAAATTCCTACACTTGAGGATTGTACATTTTTTAGGCATTCGTCAATTTTAGCGGACATTTCGTCAACCCAAGAATTTACGAGCACTTCTACCTCTTCCTGGGTAACAGTTTGAGTTTCGCCCCTAATTGAAAATACTTCGTCTAATATTTCATATTGATCGTCGGCATGATTAAGTTTTTGCAAAATTAGGCTTACGTCAGGGTAAATATGAAATGAGTCAGGAAATTCTTCCTGTATTTGTCTGAACTGATTGTCTATGTATTCTATAAAAAAATCCCTATACGTATATATATATACACTCTGGTCTGCGTCTAAATGACCGGGAATGGAGAATGAATGCCTCGAGAATGCTCCTTCGAAATGGTCAATGACTTCTAACACCTGAGGAACAACTTGAACTACGTTATCTACCTCTGGTGAATCTGGTGCGTTGACTTCTTCTTCTTCATCGGATATGTCATGAACAGGGGGTTGATTGTCTTCTTCATCTGAGGAAGCCCGCAGGTTGCTGTCTGGTGTATCTTCTTCTAGCTCCTGGGAAAGCTGGGGTTGACTGCGTACAGGCGTGCTCCACTCATGAGGGTTGGGTTGAATCCAGGGGTGATTCTGTAATATAATATTAGCAATGAATAAACAATATGAGGAAAACAAAGTTTTGAAAACATTAAGAGGAAAATAAATTTTGAAAACATTAAGAGGATAACTGGATTTGAAACTTTATTAGGAAAACAATTTTGAAACATTAAGAGGAAAACTGGATTTGAAACTTTGATAGGAAAACTGGATTTGAAACTTTGATAGGAAAACAATTTTTTGAAAACATTAAGAGGAAAACGAAGTCTAATATAAGAGGAAACTGAACTTGAAATATAAAGAGAAAAACTGAATTTCAGATAATAATAATACTTACGAGCTGGGTTGTTGATTCCACCAAGTATGAGATTCTCTTGATCACGAATAGGAACTCCTGTAATGGAAAATTTTCCGTATGAATACATATTACTTGCTTATACACTCGTTAAAATATACAATTATTAACTTTTTAAATTACGAAAAAACATTATGAAAACGTACTGTTATTTATGATGCGACGGCATTTGGGCGGAGGTTCAATAACGTTACTGGCTTCTGTGGGAGGTTCCTGGTTAACGGACCAACGACAGTAGGGGCAGGAAGTAGAACCATGAACTGAAATGAGAATATTATACTGTATATAAATTGACTGTCTGTATGTATGTGTGTTTCAGATATATATTTCTTTAAAAGTTTATTGAATTTAAGAGAAATGCGGTACTTACGATTTGCACAATAGAGTTGCCCACAGCTAGTACAGGTTACGTCAAAATGTCCCGGTGGTGTAGGTCCGTTGCACCCTAAACAATATAGCCTGCATTCTTGAAGAGCGTTGATGGACATCTCAGCTAAGCATGTTATGCATCTTGTTTGGCACACATAAATAGCTTTCCATGAGGCTTCTAGCTTTGTAATGAAATGATTAACTGCGTCTGGACCTACGTATGAATATGTTTCTACGACATTGAATTCTCTGTCTAAAATCATGTAGGCATAAGCAATTGCTTTATGCTTACATTCTACCATACCGCGCGGATTTTGACGATCTAAAAGACACTCAAAGTCGTAAAAGGCGGTGTGAGTCCTACCGTAATTTTTAAAAATTATTTTCTCATTAGGATTATAGAACGAAAATACTTGGGATACAGAGCATGACTTCGTGAGACTGAATTTCATCTGAGGGAGCGTGCAATAAACAAATTTTGCAGAATTTTTGAGTGTTAGGAATTCTACACTTATGTTGTTAATATTCTTTGCAAATTTATCAAAGTCCTTGATCAGACAGAGATGCTTGCCTTCTAATAACAGCAAAGGGACTTTATCGGCATACTTTTCCTGGCTTTTCCTATCTAAACTAAGATAGTATCTGTTACTTTTATGAGTTACTGTATAAATATAAATAGAAATTTTGTTAAGTTTCTCTATTTTCTTAAGCTTATCAAACGATACAGGGAATCTGATTTCATCTGCCCATACTACGAATCTTCTACACCATTGAAGGCTTTTGTGATAATTAATAGCGTTTATAAATGTCCCTCCACGCGCTACGCTTTTATACGAGGCTAAACATTGCAACAAACACTCATCTCCTTCACTATGGGGGTTAAATACGGAATCTTTCCCCTTAATTTAGCGGGATAAGGTACATAAGATCCGAGGTGCATAGGGTGGCAGATATACGAAAAATTAATGGCAAAGCCGGACATGGAATAAATTCCTACACTTGAGGATTGTACATTTTTTAGGCATTCGTCAATTTTAGCGGACATTTCGTCAACCCAAGAATTTACGAGCACTTCTACCTCTTCCTGGGTAACAGTTTGAGTTTCGCCCCTAATTGAAAATACTTCGTCTAATATTTCATATTGATCGTTGGCATGATTAAGTTTTTGCAAAATTAGGCTTACGTCAGGGTAAATATGAAATGAGTCAGGAAATTCTTCCTGTATTTGTCTGAACTGATTGTCTATGTATTCTATAAAAAATCCCTATACGTATATATATATACACTCTGGTCTGCGTCTAAATGACCGGGAATGGAGAATGAATGCCTCGAGAATGCTCCTTCGAAATGGTCAATGACTTCTAACACCTGAGGAACAACTTGAACTACGTTATCTACCTCTGGTGAATCTGGTGCGTTGACTTCTTCTTCTTCATCGGATATGTCATGAACAGGGGGTTGATTGTCTTCTTCATCTGAGGAAGCCCGCAGGTTGCTGTCTGGTGTATCTTCTTCTAGCTCCTGGGAAAGCTGGGGTTGACTGCGTATAGCGCGTGCTCCACTCAGAGGGTTGGGTTGAATCCAGGGGTGATTCTGTAATATAATATTAGCAATGAATAAACAATATGAGGAAAACAAAGTTTTGAAAACATTAAGAGGAAAATAAATTTTGAAAACATTAAGAGGATAACTGGATTTGAAACTTTATTAGGAAAACAAATTTGAAAACATTAAGAGGAAAACTGGATTTGAAACTTTGATAGGAAAACAATTTTTTTGAAAACATTAAGAGGAAAACGAAGTCTAATATAAGAGGAAAACTGAACTTGAAATATAAAGAGAAAAACTGAATTTCAGATAAATAATAATACTTACGAGCTGGGTTGTTGATTCCACCAAGTATGAGATTCTCTTGATCACGAATAGGAACTCCTGTAATGGAAAATTTTCCGTATGAATAAATATTACTTGTTTATACACTCGTTAAAATATACAATTATTAACTTTTTAAATTACGAAAAAACATTATGAAAACGTACTGTTATTTATGATGCGACGGCATTTGGGCGGAGGTTCAATAACGTTACTGGCTTCTGTGGGAGGTTCCTGGTTAACGGACCAACGACAGTAGGGGCAGGAAGCAGAACCATGAACTGAAATGAGAATATTATACTGTATAAATTGACTGTCTGTATGTATGTGTCTTTCAGATATATATTTCTTTAAAAGTTTATTGAATTTAAGAGAAATGCGGTACTTACGATTTGCGCAATAGAGTTGCCCACAGCTAGTACAGGTTACGTCAAAATGTCCCGGTGGTGTAGGTCCGTTGCACCCTAAACAATATAGCCTGCATTCTTGAAGAGCGTTGATGGACATCTCAGCTAAGCATGTTATGCATCTTGTTTGGCACACATGCCCGATTTCGTTGTTGAGAGGAGACAAGCGTAGGGGGCAGTACATCATCTTGAAGGGCGATGCGAGCAGGCAGGGGGACCTTGTGAACGGGTTGATGATTGAATGTTGACTGAGAGTGTAGGCCTCGTAGAATTTGGCCGTAGGCGGTCTGAGAGGCGCCTGAACGAGCGTAATACCTTTAGTGTGCCCCTGAATGAGCGTTTTGGCTGTTTTATTTTTAGCGAGACTGTTTGGCGAATACTAGGATTAATACTCGTTTATTATTAGTTGTGTAAAGTAAAATTAGATGACTAAATAAAATATAAATAAATAAATATGTTTTATTAATGCCTAATGAATATATATAAATTATTACAGTGGTGAACGCGGGCAATGACTGACGGATGGCGGGGCAGGTAATCAGGTCACGGCCTTGGTGCAGGTAGCCTGGGGCTGCTTAGGTAGCCTCATAGACAGCTTAGGTATTAAAGGTTACATTGAGACGCCTCGGTTGATTTGTGTAAAACTGACGCGTTTAACGTAAACAAACATTGCGATGTCTAAAATAGCTGTACGGAATTACGAATGAATAATATGACGAAGGAAAGGAGTAAGGTAACAGGTATAGAGGTCCAGATATTACGGTGACACAATGATAAGATAAGATAAGATTACGGATGTGACTTGGTAAGATTACGGAGGTGACTTGCCCCCAGGGCGTCTGGCAGGCTGGCTGGAGTGAGGTCAACGAAGGGGAGGGAGGGGGGGGTGAGGTAAGGTGACGAGGGAGGTTGGGAGGGAAGGGGTGAGAGGTAGAAGCAGGTGGGGGGGGGGTGAGATAAGGTGAGGCGGTGGGGTGTGAGAGGGAAGGGGGAGGGAGGAGGTGTGAGGTAAAGATGACGCGGGGGTGGGAGGGGGAGGGGGGGGGGTGGTAGGGTAATGCAGCAGTTTTTATTTATATAAACATATACTAGTTTTTATGTAAGAATCCTACTTAAACATATACAGCCTAAATATCTGTTATGACAATTATTCTCGGTAATAGGAAAGCAAATTTGCCCTGACTTTTTATAACAAACTTCTACAACATTATTTTCATCATAGGATCTTAACAAACTTCTATCATCTCGGAAATTATTTTCCTCATAAGAATTCCTTAATTCCAAATCTGTGATTGCCCCAATTTACCTGAAAACCATGACCCTGTATGCGCCTCATTCAAAAGTTCGGTGAAACCCCTGACCCCGCAGCGTCCCCTACGCTAATTTACCCGAAACCCCTGACCCCGTATGCGCCTCATTCAAAAGTTCGGTGAAACAGGTGTGACGTATCGTCCACTTACCTGGAACCCCCGACCCCATAGCGTCCTCTACCCTAATTTACCTGAAACCCCTGACCCCGTATGCACCTCATTTGCGCAAAATCCAATGAGGCGCAAACGGGGTCATCCCTACTACTCCTGGCCACCGTGGAGGGTGGTGTCCTGGCCACCGTGGAAGGAGGTGTCCGGGCCACCGTGGTGGGAGGTGTCCTGGCCACCGTGGAGTGAGGTGTCATGGCCATTGTGGAGAGTTGTGTCCTGGCAACCGTAGAGGCAGGTGTCCTGGCCACCGTGGAGGGTTGTCCTGTCCACCGTTGAGGGTGGTGTCCAGGCCACCGTCGAGGGAGGTGTCCTGGCCACCATGGAGGGTGGTGTCCTGGACACAGAGGAGGGTGTTGTCCTGGCCACCGTGGAGGGTTGTGTCCTGGCCACCCTGGAGGGTGGTGTCCTGGCCACCGTGGAAGGTGGTGTGTCCTGGCCACCGTGGAGGGTGGTGTCCTGGCCAACGTGGAGGGTGGTGTCCTGGCCACCGTGGAGGGAGGTGTGTCCTTGCCACCGCGGAGGGTGGTGTCCTGGCCACCCTGGAGGGTGGTGTGTCCTGGCCACCGTGGAGGGAGGTGTGTCCGGGCCACCGCGGAGGGTGGTGTCCTGGCCACCCTGGAGGGTGGTGTGTCCTGGCCACCGTGGAGGGAGGTGTCCTGGCCACCGTGGAGGGAGGTGTCCTGGCCACCGTGGAGGGTGGTGTCCTGGCCACCGTGGAGGGTGGTGTGCCTGGCCACCGTGGAGGGAGGTGTCCTGGCCACCGTGGAGGGTTGTGTTCTGGCCACCGTGAAGGGTGGTGTGTCCTGGCCACCGTGGAGGGTGGTGTGTCCTGGCCACCGTGGAGGGAGGTGTATCCTGGCCACCGCGGAGGGTGGTGTCCTGGCCACCCTGGAGGGTGGTGTGTCCTGGCCACCGTGGAGGGAGGTGTCCTGGCCACCGTGGAGGGAGGTGTCCTGGCCACCGTGGAGGGTGGTGTCCTGGCCACCGTGGAGGGTGGTGTGTCCTGGCCACCGTGGAGGGAGGTGTCCTGGCCACCGTGGAGGGTTGTGTCCTGGCCACCGTGGAGGGTGGTGTGTCCTGGCCACCGTGGAGGGTGGTGTGTCCTGGCCACCGTAGAGGGTGGTGTCCTGGCCACCGTGGAGGGTGGTGTCCTGGCCACCGTGGAGGGAGGTGTCCTGGCCACCGTGGAGGGTGGTGTGTCCTGGCCACCGTGGAGGGTGGTGTGTCCTGGCCACCGTGGAGGGTGGTGTCCTGGCCACCGTGGAGGGAGGTGTCCTGGCCACCGTGGAAGGTGGTGTGTCCTGGCCACCGTGGAGGGAGGTGTGTCCTGGCCACCGTGGAGGGTGGTGTCCAGCCCACCGTGGAGGGAGGTGTGTCCTGGCCACCGTGGGGGGAGGTGTATCCTGGCCACCTTGGAGGGTGGTGTCCTGGCCACCTTGGAGGGTGGTGTCCTGGCCACCGTGGAGGGAGGTGTCCTGGCCACCTTGGAGGGTGGTGTCCTGGCCACCTTGGAGGGTGGTGTCCTGGCCACCGTGGAGGGAGGTGTCCTGCCCACCGTGGAGGGTGGTGTGTCCTGGCCACCGTGGAGGGTGGTGTGTCCTGGCCACCGTGGAGGGTGTTGTGTCCTGGCCACCGTGGAGGGTGGTGTGTCCTGGCCACCGTGGAGGGTGGTGTCCTGGCCACCGTGGAGGGTGGTGTCTTGGCCACCGTGGAGGGTGGTGTCCTGGCCACCTTGGAGGGAGGGGTCCTGGCCACCTTGGAGGGAGGGGTCCTGGCCACCGTGGAGGGTGGTGTCCTGGCCACCTTGGAGGGTGGTGTCCTGGCCACCTTGGAGGGAGGGGTCCTGGCCACCGTGGAGGGTGGTGTCCTGGCCACCTTGGAAGGTGGTGTCCTTGCCACCTTCGAGGGAGGTGTCCTGGCCACCGTGGAGGGAGGGGTCCTGGCCACCTTGGAGGGAGGTGTCCTGGCCACCGTGGAGGGAGGGGTTCTGGCCACCGTGGAGGGTGGTGTCTTGGCCACCGTGGAGGGTGGTGTCCTGGCCACCGTGGAGGGTGGTGTCCTGGTCACCGTGGAGGGTGGTGTGTCCTGGCTACCGTGGAGGGTGGTGTCCTGGCCACCTTGGAGGGAGGTGTCCTGGCCATCGTGGAGGGTGGTGTCTTGGCCACCGTGGAGGGTGGTGTCCTGGCCACCGTGGAGGGTGGTGTCCTGGTCACCGTGGAGGGTGGTGTGTCCTGGCCACCGTGGAGGGTGGTGTCCTGGCCACCTTGGAGGGAGGTGTCCTGGCCACCGTGGAGGGTGGTGTGTCCTGACCACCGTGGAGGGTGGTGTCCTGGTCACCGTGGAGGGTGATGTGTCCTGGCCACCTTGGAGGGAGGTGTCCTGGCCATCGTGGAGGGTGGTGTCTTGGCCACCGTGGAGGGTAGTGTCCTGGCCACCGTGGAGGGTGGTGTCCTGGTCACCGTGGAGGGTGGTGTGTCCTGGCCACCGTGGAGGGTGGTGTCCTGGCCACCTTGGAGGGAGGTGTCCTGGTCACCGTGGAGGGTGGTGTGTCCTGGCCACCGTGGAGGGTGGTGTCCTGGCCACCTTGGAGGGAGGGGTCCTGGCCACCGTGGAGGGTGGTGTCTTGGCCACCGTGGAGGGTGGTGTCCTGGTCACCGTGGAGGGTGATGTGTCCTGGCCACCGTAGAGGGTGATGTCCTGGCCACCTTGGAGGGAGGTGTCCTGGCCACCGTGGAGGGTTGTGTCCTGGCCACCGTGGTGGGTGGTGTCCTGGCCACCTTGGAGGGAGGGGTCCTGGCCACCGTGGAGGGAGGGGTCCTGGCCACCGTGGAGGGTGGTGTCCTGACCACCGTGGAGGGTGGTGTCTTGGCCACCGTGGAGGGTGGTGTCCTGGCCACCGTGGAGGGTGGTGTCCTGGTCACCGTGGAGGGTGGTGTGTCCTGGCCACCGTGGAGGGTGGTGTCCTGGCCACCTTGGAGGGAGGTGTCTTGGCCACCGTGGAGGGTTGTGTCCTGGCCATCGTGGAGGGTGGTGTCCTGGCCACCTTGGAGGGAGGTGTCCTGGCCACCGTGGAGGGAGGGGTCCTGGCCACCGTGGAGGGTGTGTCCTGACCACCGTGGAGGGTGGTGTCTTGGCCACCGTGGAGGGTGGTGTCCTGGCCACCGTGGAGGGTGGTGTCCTGACCACCGTGGAGGGTGGTGTCCTGACCACCGTGGAGGGTGGTGTCCTGGCCACCGTGGAGGGTGGTGTCTTGGCCACCGTGGAGGGTGGTGTCTTGGCCACCGTGGAGGGTGGTGTCCTGGCCACCGTGGAGGGAGGGGTCCTGGCCACCTTGGAGGGAGGGGTCCTGGCCACCGTGGAGGGTGGTGTCCTGGCCACCGTGGAGGGAGGGGTCCTGGCCACCGTGGAGGGTGGTGTCCTGGCCACCTTGGAGGGAGGGGTCCTGGCCACCGTGGAGGGTGGTGTCCTGGCCACCTTGGAGGGAGGGGTCCTGGCCACCGTGGAGGGAGGTGTCTTGGCCACCGTGGAGGGTGGTGTCCTGGCCACCGTGGAGGGAGGTGTCCGGGCCACCGTGGAGGGTGGTGTCCTGGCCACCGTGGAGGGTGGTGTGTCCTGGCCACCGTGGAGGGAGGTGTCCGGGCCACCGTGGAGGGAGGTGTCCTGGTCACCATGGAGGGAGGTGTCCTGGCCACCGTGGAGGGTGGTGTCTTGGCCACCGTGGAGGGAGGTGTCTTGGCCACACTCCCTCGAGCGTAGTCCTCGTCGGAGTTGCAATTTTTATCAAAATGGAATTACGTTAAAGATAGCAAAACAGTGGATTTATTTATATAAAATATGTATGATTTTGTTTAATCTTTCACTAGTATTGTCAGTCATATTTCACTTAGATATTAAAAGAAAATATGCACAGCATTTTTTGTAGTCGAATCTATTTTGAAACAAATCGTGATATGAACAAAACAGGAAAGTTTATTATCAACCATTAGGACCAAACAGTAACGGGAGGCGGCCGAGCACGGGATAAAAATGGTCATTGCCCTGTGTTATAGCATGATATAAATTCTTATCGCATGACAGAACTTCATTTTCCCCCTCGTGAAAGAATGTGCTGTGAAAATTATTTTGCTCGTGAAATTTTGGTTTACATTCTTACTCTAATGAATAGGTTAAAAATAAAATAGACGCAAGTGATCCCAATGTTGAGGAACTTCAGGAGTAAATGCAGACGACGAGTCACAATAACGTGGCTGAAGATATGATGACCAAACCACACACCAGAAGATGGGGAGACGACGACGTTTCGGTCCGTCCTGGACCATTATCAAGTCGACTGGCTTAATAATGGAGTAAATTACTCGATTGGGAAGAACTTCAGGTGTGTATGATCCCTGTGGTGACGAACTACAGGGATATATGAATTATATTCATATATTCCTGAAGTTCGAGTTAACTATTTTCGGTGTGAATGATATCCTTTTGAGAGCATTTCTCGTTTAAATTATCCCAGAAGGGAGGAAGATTAATTAAATGAATTTGATCTAAGATTAAAAGAACAGCAGATGTACTTATCCTTCTTGAAAACAACTTTAGATGTAAATTATTTCAGTGGGAGATTTTCAGATGTAAATTATATCAGTGGGAGAGATTTTCAGGTGTAAATGATATCAGTGGGCAAGATTTTCAGGTGTAAATGATATCAGTGTAAGTGATTTTCAGTTGTAAATGATATGAGTGGAAGTGATTTTCAGGTGTAAATGATATCAGTCAGAGAGATTTTCAGGTGTAAACGTTCACCATGGGAAGAACTTCCAATGAAAAATAATTAAAGCTTCCGAAGTAAATAATTAGGGTTGTGGTGTAAATGATCCCAGTGAGGAAGAACTGGTAGTGTACATGATTCCCATTGGAAGGCTAAGGACAAACAATATGGTGCCTTAACAAATAAAATTCTTCTTGTATTTATTCTTATCCACACATCACATATGCATCTAACCTACGCTTGAAACAGTCCTCATTGCCATTGAGTGTCTAAAACGTATAAACTTCAGCTAGTGGTTATAGGGTAGTCTGTGCATTAATTCATATATATATATATATATATATAAATAATTCTAACACGAATTTTCTCAATTTTCCCTTATGTTTGTTTTTACTGATGAAAGTAAATGAAAAATCAATTCCTCAAAATTCATTCTTTATTTCTTAGTCTGACGCGACACTTGAACGCGTTTCGTATAACTAATTACATTTCAAAGACTTTTAGCTTTCTCACACAACTATAACCTTTAAAGCACTAAACAGTTCTTTACTATGCTATATTTTAAACACGACTTTCATCTTTCATTTTATACCCGCGTTTGGGTGAGGTGCTATGTTACAAACAGTTTTTAATGAGGTGAACAAAACTTTCAACCCAAAAACGGACATAGAAACACGAAACAATGGATATTAACTGGATATTACTGGATATTACTGGGTAAATTGAAGGGTATGAATGGAAGGATAAACTGCGGAAGGGCCTATTGGCCCATATTTCTTGATGCTTTCTATATTGGAGCGGGGTCTTGAAGTGGGTAGAATATAGTTTGTGCATTAATTGACTGCTTGATTGCTGGTGTTGACCTTCTGATGTTGTAGTGCCTCGCAGACGTTCAGCCGCCTGCTATCGCTGTACCTATCGATGATTGCTGTGTTATTTGTTAAATTTCTCTGGTGATGGTCTTGGTTGTGGGAAGAGAGTATATGTTCCTTAATGTAGCCCTGTTGCGTATGCATCGTTAAACGCCTGGAAGAGATGTTTGTTGTCATGCCTAGATACTGAGTTTTTTGGGGCTTACAGCCCCAAGTGGGCATTTAAAGGCATAAATGACGTTTGTCTCTTTTAGGGCGTTCTGCTCCGTGTCTGGAGTGTTTTTCATTAGTAGGCTGGGTGTTTTTTTGGGTTTATAGTAAAGCGTTAGTTTATCGTCTGATTTTGTCTGTAGGATAACATTTTCTATTAACAATAGCTTTCGGACCCTTTCCTCCGTGGGAAATGGCGGTGGAGAAGAAGTTCCTGTGAAAAAGTCTATAGGGTAAGGTGTTTGTATTATTTTGTTTCTCAGAGGTTGCATGTCTTTCTAACTTTCCTTTTATGATGTCTTCAATGAGACCGTTGGAGTAGCCGTTGTTGACTTGGACCCGCCTTACCCTACAGATTTCTTCGTCCACTTGCTTCCATTCTGGCTGTGGCTGAGAGCACGGTCGACAGAAGCTTTAACAACACTCCTTTTGTACCAATCTGGGCAGTCCCTGTTGGCATTTTGGCACATTCATGATGGTTTTGTTTCATTAGTTTAGACTGCAGTGTGGAAACCCTCGCTCCTTTCCATGACTGTGTCATCTAGAAAGGGCAGCTTAACATCCTTCTCCATCTCGTAAGTACGAGATGGAGAAGGATGAAAAGCTGACCTTTCTAGATTTAACAAAGTTTTCATGGAAAGGGGGAGCGTAGTTTCCACAGCTGCAGTCCCTACACTAAAGGAAACAACATAGGAATGTCCTTAAATGCCAACAGTGACTGCCCAGATAGGTACAGAGGAGTGTTTTTAACGGTTATGTCGACTGTGCTCTCAGCAACAGCTCATAATGGAAGCCAGTCGACGAAGAACTCGTTAGAGTAAGGCGGGGTCCTAGTCAACAACGGCTTCTCCAAGTGTTTCATTGAAGACATCATAAAATGAAAGTAGAACGCCATGCAACCTCTGTAAGAGACACTAATACAACACCTATACCCCCCTAAGAAGACTATTTTACAGGAACTTCTTCTCCACCGCGCAGAAAACGGAGGAAAGGATCCTGAAGCTATTGTTAATAAAATGTATCCCTCAGAAACAAAAACTCAGAAGATACAACTAACGATTTACTATAAAACCAAAAAAACAGCCAGCCTACTAATGAAAACCTATCCAGACACGGAGCAGAACGCCCTAAAAGAACAAACGTCGTCTATGCCTTTTAAATTCCACTTGTGGACTGTAAGCCCCAAAACTCATATATATGCAAGACAACAACACTCTTTCCAGGCGTTTAACGATGCATAACAACAAGGGCTCCATTAGGAACATATCCTCGCTTCCCCACCAAACCACACCAGAGAAATTTTAACAAATAACACAGAAATCATCGATAGGTACAGCGATAGCAGCAGGCTCGACGTCTGCTACACTACACAATCATAAGTCACACCACAATCACATCATTAATGCACAAATATATTTCTACCCACTTCAAGACCCCGCTCCAATATAAGCATCAAGAAATATGGGCCAATAGGCCCTTCCGCAGTTACTTCCATTCATACCTGCAATTACCAGTTAATATCCAGTTAATCCGTTATTTATCCATTGTTTTATTGTTCTGTCCTTTGTTGAAGTTTTGTTCCCTCATAAAACTGTTGGGTACATATCAATCACCCAAACGCGGTATAAAATAAGTGAAAGCGGTTTAAATCATAGCAATAGTAAAGAACTGTTTAGGGCTCTAAGGTTATAGTTTGTGGAGAAAACTAAAGTCTTGTGAAAATGTAATTATTATTACGTAACGCGTTCAGTTCGCGTCAGACTAAGAATTAAAGAATGAATTTTGGAGAATTGATTTTCATTTACCGCATCAGTAAAACAACTAAGGAAATTGAGAAAATTCGTGTTAGAATTATTAATCTTACTTTTTCGGTCCATATTTAATAACATATGTCTACATGAAAGACAGCTACCAAAATAGACTACTATAATATTTATATATAAATATAATATATATATTTATATATATATATATATATATATATATCTAGGTTATTAATATAGACTGAAAAGTAAATATTAATAATTCTAACACGAAGTCCGATCTTTCTTATTTTTCCTTTCACTGTTGATGGTAAATGAAAATTAATTCGCCTAAATTCCATTTTTATTTCTAGTCTGACCGCGACACTTGAGCGCGTTTCGTAAAACTTATTACATTTTCAAAGACTTAGTTTGTACACAAAATACACCTAAACTGAAATAGATCTTAAACATCTCGATTTTTTATACTGCCATTGGGTGAGGGGACATGTTATAATAGTATTGGATGAGGTGATAACGAAATTTTCAACACAAGCCAGAACGGGTATAGAACGGGTAAGAACGGTATAGAACGGGGTAGAAGCTAAAGGGAAGGATGGAAGTAACTGCAGAGGCCGTATTGGCCCATATTTACATTTGATGCTTCTATATTTGGGCGGAGTCTTGAAGTGGGTAGAATATAAATGTGCATTAATTGACTGTTGAATTGGCTGGTTGTTGACTGCGAATATTTCCGTGTTTTTTGTTACGACTTCGCTGGTGATGGTCTGGTGTGGAATAGATTATATGTTCCTTGATAGAGCCTGTTGCTTATACATCGTTAAACTCCTGGAAATAGATGTTGTTGTCTTGCTATAACTGAGTCTTTGGGGCTTACAGGCTCCAAGTGGCATTTCAAGGCATAGACGACATTGGTCTCTTCAAAAGCGTTCTGCCATTGTGTCGGAGAGTTTCTCATGAGTATTTTGGCAGTTTTCTTGGTTTTATAGTAAAGCGTCAATTGTATCTTCTGATTTTTGTCTGTAGTGATAACCGGTTCTATTAACAATACTTTCAGGACCCTTTCCTCCGTTTTTTATGTAGCTGTGGAAAAGAGTTCCTGTAAAATAGTCTAATAGGGGTACAGGTTTTGTTGTTAGTTGTCTCTCAGAGGTTGCATGGTTGTTCACCTTCCTTCTTATGATGTCTTCAACGAACCATTGTAGAAGCCGTTGTTTACTAGTACCTTCCTTACCCTACAGAGATCTTCATCGACATTGCTTCCATCCTGATCTTGGCTGAGGGCACGGTCGACATAAGCGTTAACAACACTCCACTTGTACCTGCATCACGTTGGCACGTGAGGCACATTCCTATGTTTGTTTCCTTAGTGTAGACTGCAGTGCCAGAACGCACTTCACAGCCTATATATATATATATAATATATAATATAAAGATATATATATATAATAGCTATATATTAG
>WNGS01099750.1:0-14000 GCA_020271785.1 Procambarus virginalis
CAGTTGCTGTGTACACTCATGCCAGTTGCTGTGTACACTCATGCCAGTTGCTGTGTACACTCATGCCAGTTGCTGTGTACACTCATGCCAGTTGATGTGTACACTCATGCCAGTTGCTGTGTACACTCATGCCAGTTGCTGTGTACACACATGCCAGTTGCCGTGTACACTCATGCCAGTTGCTGTGTACACTAATGCCAGTTGCTGTGTACACTCATGCCAGTTGCTGTGTACACTTATGCTAGTTGCTGTGTACACTTATGCTAGTTGCTGTGTACACTCATGCTAGTTGCCGTGTACAATCATGCTAGTTGCCGTGTACACTCATGCTAGTTGCCGTGTACACTTACATAAAATAAAATAAAATGTTTATTCAGGTAAAAGTACATACATACAAGATGAGTTACAAACATAATGTTGGCTCTCTAGATAGAGCTAGTACATACAATACCTATTGCCGCTAATACGCACAGCATTTCAGGTAAGATGTGGGAAAAAACACATAGATTAAAACTTAATACTAAGTGAGACCAAAGCATAAATTAAATTGAAAAATGGAAAAAGGAAAAAAAATGGGGGAAATAAGTAGTTATACAAGTTGGTCAACAAACAGTAGTGTTTGACAATAGGAAGGCATGGGTTCACATTTAGGGGGTAAGGGAGGTTACACGGAGTTTATTAGATAGTACTTAGTTTTTCTCTTAAACCTGTTGTGGGAGGTACAAACTTTGACGTGATTGGGAAGTGAGTAATTATCAAAAGAATGCACCAAGCCGGGAAGGCTATGTAGCACCATCAAACTAGTGGGATAATCATAGGAAGCTAAATATCACTAAGGATGCCAATACGGAAACAAAAGCGTATATCAAATGTATCTGATTCACCAAGAATTTTTTCGAGGGACAAGTAACAGCAAGGGACGGTCAGGAAACAAGACACATGTACGTCCTTGAAGTCAGGACATTCAACAATGACCGTAAGAGGGACAATGCAGTCTGGATAATAAGGAGCAGGGCAGCGCTCCATTAACTGCACGTGAGTTTAACGTGTATGGCCAATACATAACCTTGCCAGAGCCGTTTCCCGCCGCCGGTTACGATGACAGGAGGAAGGCCAAAGGGACACACTACTCTTAAGAGCACGCAGTTTGTTACCAGTAACAGAAGATCAATGACCCTACCAACGGCAAAAATGATGGAATGAATAACTGGGTAATATTCGGAATAAGGAATACCTTTATGGGAGATGGGACAGGTGCGGATAGCTTACTTAGTGGTAGCATCTGAATACTCATTGAAGACACACCTATATGCCTGAGAATCAAGCAAAATTCAACTGTCTTAAATCTACTGGAGATAAGATACAGCAAATGTTAAATTTCGACTACCACAGGATGGACTGAATTAAAAAGACTCCAGAGCCATGAGGGTACTGCGAGAACCAACAGTAACAGCAAAGGAGGATTGACAGCGAGAAAGCAGCTGACAAAGCGCATATAGAATAGCATAACGTTCTGCAGTGAAGATGCTAGTCTCCAGAGGCAGGCGATACATATTGGTATGGTCAGGAAACACAACAGAGTAGCTTACTCCGTCTGCAGACTTAGACCCATCGGTGAAGACGGAAATGGAGCGGGAGTGTGGAGGAAAGTGTTCAAGGAAAATGCGTTTCAGAACTGTAGGAGGGATAAAAGCTTTAGTCGCGTGGGCAATAATAAGGCAGAGGCAAAGAATTACAGACCGATAGCGTTAACATCGCACATCATTAAAATTTTTGAGAGAGTGCTAAGAAGTAAGCTCACAAAATACATGGAAGCACAGCATCTCCATAACCCCCGACAACATGGTTTCAGAACAGGGCGCTCTTGCCTGTCGCAGTTGCTGGACCACTATGATATGGCATTAGATGCTATGGAAGACAAACAAAACGCTGATGTAATTTACACAGATTTCACAAAAGCTTTTGATAAATGTGACCATGGTGTTATTGCACATAAAATGCGCTCAAAAGGAATTACCGGAAAAATAGGCAGATGGATCTACAATTTCCTGACCAACAGAACCCAATGTGTAATAGTCAACAAAATAAAATCCAGCCCATCAACCGTTAAGAGCTCAGTCCCCCAGGGTACTGTGCTTGCCCCAGTACTTTTTCTCATCCTCATATCGGACATAGACAAGAACACAACCTATAGCACTGTATCATCCTTTGCAGATGACACCAGGATCTTCATGAGAGTAGGCAACATAGAGGACACAGCAAACCTCCAGTCAGATGTAGATCAGGTCTTTCTATGGGCTACAGAAAATAATATGGTGTTTAACGAAGATAAGTTCCAGCTCATGCGCTATGGAAAAAATGAAAATATAAAAACGGAAACCACATACAAAACTCAGGCAAATCATAACATAGCACAAAAAGGCAATGTAAAGGATTTGGGTGTACTCATGTCGGAAGACCTTACCTTTAAAGAACACAATAAAGTGGCCGTCACAACTGCACGAAAAATGACGGGTTGGATAACAAGAACTTTTCACACTAGAGATGCTATACCGATGATGATACTTTTCAAAACGCTGGTGCTCTCTAGAGTGGAGTACTGCTGCACAATGACAGCCCCTTTCAAAGCTGGAGAAATTTCTGACCTGGAGAGCGTGCAGAGATCCTTTACTGCTAGAATCCACTCGGTAAAACATCTAAACTATTGGGACCGACTAAAGAGCCTAAATCTGTTTTCCCTTGAGCGCAGGCGGGAGAGATACATAATAATTTACACATGGAAAATATTAGAGGGGCTGGTCCCAAACCTGCACACAGAAATAACATCACATGCGACCGGAAGACATGGCAGGATGTGCAGAATACCCCCATTGAAAAACAGAGGTGCAACTGGCTCTCTGAGAGAGAGAACTCCATCAACATCAGAGGCCCGAGACTGTTCAACACGCTCCCGCTACACATAAGGGGCATAACTGGCAAACCCCTCACAGTGTTCAAGAGAGAACTGGATAAGCACCTCCAAAGGATACCTGATCAACCAGGCTGTGACTCGTACGTCAGGCTGCGAGCAGCCGCGTCCAACAGCCTGGTTGATCAGTCCAGCAACCAGGAGGCCTGGTCGATGACCGAGCCGCGGGGACGCTAAGCCCCGGATGCACCTCAAGGTATACTCAAGGTAAGGTAAGGTATAGGTAAGGTGGGTCAAGATTTTACAAAATTTAGGCCCTCCACGGGGGCAAAGACGAAACAACACGGGGGGGGGATATTGGTAACACAAACCGAAAAACATTTTGTATGCGAGACAATCGTATAGAAAGAGGTAGGTGGTGAAGGGGAAGAGGAACTATAGGAGGGGTGAACGTCAAGGCACGACATAAGCGAGAGTGAGGGTGTTGTAAGGATCGTGCAAGGTAGCGAAGAGAGTAGCAATCACGGTAATTCTATAGAGACAAGACGCCAGTTTCAACACACAGGCTTAAGGTACGAGTCGAACGAAAGGCACCAGAGCTGAGGTGCAACCCAGTATGGTGCAAAGCATCAAGACGATGAACGGTAGAGGTAGAAGCAGGCGAGTAAGCAGGACAAGCATAATCGAGTTTAAACAGAACGAGAGAGGAATGTAAAGAGAAGAGCGTGCGCCTATCAGCTCCCCAAGAAGTATAGGACAAGACCTTAAATAAGTTAAAGGCATTAGAGCATTCAACTCCGAGGTAAGAGATATGGGGCGACAAGGACAAACAAGTGTCAAAGATTAGCCCAAAAGCTTATCAGAATCTTTGTACAAAAGAGGGATGACCATAAAGCGACAGAGGGGACGAAGAACGTCCTGCTTCCGAGTAAAAGCCATTGCACAAGTTTTAGTTGCAGAGAACGGGAAGCCATGATTGGTGACCCTAGACGACACGGCATCAATCGCATGTTGAAGCCGCCGTTGTAGGAAAGGCGAAACATCAACGCGACAGCAAAGGGTATGATCGTCGACATATAGAGCTGAGAAGATGCCAGAAGGAAGGGAGGAAGAAGATCAATGAGAGTAACCAGGAAAAAGAGTAGTGCTCAGACCACTAGCGTGGGGTACACCTTCATATTGCCGAAAAAGAGGCAGAGAGAGTGGTACCAATCCTCACTCTAACGAGACGACAAGAGAGGAAGCAATGGAGGAAGAGAGGGAGATTACCACGAAAGCCAAAAGAACGAAATTGGGATAGAATACGGAATATATTGAATACAGAATACTACCTTTTCCAGGTCAAAACATGCAGCAACAACGGAGTTTTTCGCAGCAAAAGCAGTACGAATATAGACCTCCAAGTTTACCAAGACATCAGTCGTGCTGCAGCACTTTGGGAAAACCAAATTGAGAAGGGGAGAGGTAGTGATAGTGTTCCAAGAACCACATCAGACGGACATTGACTATACGTTCAAAGAGTTTACAGATGCAACTCGTGAGGGCAATGGGGCAGAAATCTTTAAGGGATGGCCCAGAGACCTCGATTTCTGAATAGGAAGAACCACCACATCGAGCCAGTCCTTAGGAACTGACGAAGACTCCCAGACACGGTTATACAGATTCAGTAAATACTGAGATGCGCATTTAGGGAGAAGCATCCCATAATGAATGACATCCGAGCCCGCTGCCATAGAACCGCAGAGGGCCAGAGCAGACTGAAGTTCAGAGAGAGAGAAGAGATCGTTATAGGGAAGTCGGAGATGAGGGTAGAAATCTAATGAATGAGATTCAAGAACAGGCTTGAGAATGATTCAAGAATGATTGAGGAAGATGAGAACCAGAGCAACCAATTGAAAAGTGGGAACCCAGTTCAGTCGCGACCGTCACTGGATCCACCACAATGGTACCATGGAGGTAAAGGACTGGTGAGACATCTGGAACAAACATAC
Organism: Procambarus virginalis; assembly: GCA_020271785.1. Taxonomy (NCBI): domain Eukaryota; kingdom Metazoa; phylum Arthropoda; class Malacostraca; order Decapoda; family Cambaridae; genus Procambarus; species Procambarus virginalis. Next base: position 4,900 of record WNGS01099750.1, read on the forward strand.
CTGCTATCTAGTGGATTTTCTTCCAGATCTGCAGCAGAAAAGTATCGAACGTAATGGTGGAAACATAAGACTTCCAACTGTCACGTTTAGCTGAACGAATAGTCCTACGGGTCACCGCACTCACCTTCCGAAACAAAATTAAAGAATCAGCCGTCTTCCGGGGATGGTGTTTTTCCAGGCTGCATGCTTATAGCGGACAGCCGGAGCACAGTCTGCATTTCACCAGGTCTTGACAAACTGCCACCTAGGAAAGGAGAGGGGAGGATGAAAAGATAACAAGGAGACAGTGATGGGGAAATGGTCACTGTTATGGAGGTCGTCAAGAACCCGCCATGTGAAATCTAAGTAAAGAGAAGACGAGCTGAAAGAAAGATCAAGACAGGAGAGGGGTGTGAGTGCTGGAATCCACATGAGTGGGTTTAAAAGAATTCAGAAGAAACAGAGAAGAAGAGAGGACAAAGAATTCCAACGATTAAGATCAGGAAGGGAAATTGGGACATTTAGAGGGAGGTAAATGGAACAGACTGTACACCATTTACTCATAAAGATACGGGCCGCAAAACATTGGAAAGGCGATGAAAAAGTAGGGAGACGAAGGAATATCAGTACGAATCACGAGAACAGTAGAGTTATGGGCCCCAGCAAAAGCTGGAGAAGGGGGAGGGGGGGGGAGATAGAAACGAATAACCACGTAAGTGACCAGGACGAACACAATGCATCAACTCCTGGAGATAGACACAAAGCAGTGAAAACTGTATTATCAGAAGTATGTATACAATAGAAGTGAATGAAATAAAATTATGACCATTCTACAGAAGAAAAGACATTGATAAAGGAGAGAGAACAGCAATAGAAAACAGATAATGGACAAAGGCAAAGAAGAATACAGTATACTAAATTAGATCAGTATCAGTGAATTCGGGTTAGGAGGGGGGTGGGATGGGTAAATTAGCAATGACGATGGAGTCAAGGCAGGAGGAGGACGGACCAGAGGCGGACGGACAGGATCCGGAGCTGGAGGAGGTAAAGAGAGAGGCGGTCAAGGGAATCAGTTGGAAAGGGGAGCAGAAAAAGGAAAGCGCACCTAAGCAAAGGCAGCAACCGAGAGAGAATCGAGGGCTAAAGGAACTTCCATAGCCGGGAAAGGGGGGGGGGCTCGACCTCAGAAATGGGAGGAGATGCAGTGATAGAGTCGGAGGATGGGGGAAGAAAGCGAAAAACGAGGGGTCAGGCTTACATTTCCGACTTAAAGTGCCAGTTGTTCCAGCAGCGACGTACTGGGCGGCGGTCTCCATATTCTCAACAGGAGGAGAATGGGAGCAACCAACATGATGTTGTTAAAGATTCGCTACCTGTAACAAGAAGTTCCAAGTAGCACAGGCTATGGTGAGCCCGTAGTGGATGTTAACCAACATGAAGATTGCTGGGAGGATGATGGACAACAGCCTGGACAGACAGGCGGCGAGAAGGGCCAAGAGACAGGGAGGGAGGGGTAGTAAGAAGGATCGGGGTGAGACGTGAAAGAAAACAGAGGAGACATGGCAGACTGGAAGGAAGGAAGGAAGGAGGGAAACACCAGATGGAAAACCAGGAGGAGGACCCCTGGTTCAGCAACTCGTCCTCTTAAAAATAACGTCACTTTTCACTCGTATGCACACTATGGCCAAATTTGGACGTAATTTGATATGAAATCAACTCACAAAAGTGACGTACTGTCCCGTTTCTGTTTGAGTCGTCCGGCTTACTCGGCAAGCTTAGAAGAGGATTCCTTCCATTAACTTTTTCATACCGTTTTGAAACTTTATGAGAATTTCCTGCCCACCTAACCTATCAGAGGACCCTTAACTTACTGTTGTTGAAAAAAAAATCCCAAATTTATATTCATTTCAAATCACGTCCATATTTGTCCATACGGGTAAACGGCCAAAAGCGACGTTCTTTTTAAGAGGACAGGTTGCGTTCAGAACATAAAGGAGGACGGGAGGCGGCGGTGGGTGTGTCCGGGTCCAAGACCTGGAAACGGTTGTGAGACTGAGAAAGGAGAGAAGGGCGAGGAGAGATGGAATGCAACACACGAGCATAAGATATGTTAGCGAAAGAGGAAAGATGGCAAACTTGGCGTCTCGCCTCAGGAAAAGACAAAACGATCGCGGTGCTTCAAAATGAGGATGGTTTCCTCAAATTTGTAGTGTATGCACGCGTGGGAGAAGGTAGGGTGGGCATCACCGCGATGAGGCAGTGAGCCTGGGAAGAAGAGCACTCTGTCTTAAAGTGACCCGAGTCCCCACACATGGAACATAGATACACTGAACTTGTACATATGAGAGCACCATGCCCAAATTTTCAGCACCTATTACAAAGTCTTGGAGAGGGAATGTACTCCTGAACGGAGCATCTTTCACCTGCAAGAATTACGGAAGACGGAAGGGTCCTACTATCAAAAGTAATCTTCACAACTCGAAGAGGCTGACGAGACGACCACGAGGGGGGTCGAATAAACGTATCAACCTGGAGGGCAGAAGGCCTTGGGCTTCAAGTGTATGATAAATATCCTTGTGGCAGTCTTCCAGGTCCCTAACACCAGTCGCAACATGATGTGGGAGGATAACAGTGCCAATACTGGCCTTTAACCGAGCATTTTTTATCGACTCAAACAGGAGTCTCTTCAATGCTGAACAATTGGCTAAGTGGGCAGCTGCATCTGGAGGGGCAGCTGCATCTGGAGGAGCACCCGCAACGACACACGTACCAAAACGAGTGGGGTTAAAAGTAACAGAGGCATCCATCGAATCAAAGAGGTGTTTATGGAGGAAGAAATCGCCAGGGCGTGTAGAATCCTGATAGTTGAAATAAAAGTATTTAGTCCATGTAGCAGGACCCCAACAAGGCGTGAAATGTTTTAGCACTGGAAGGAATCGTGCGAGTGCATTATGGGGGGGGGGGGGGTCAGCGCCAAGCACCCTCAGTGTGAGGAGGGGGGGGGTAAAAGGTGCAGTGGTCACAATGAGATTAAAAGCCAGTCCAGGTGATGAGGTAGTCACCATTGGGGGCTTGGGGCTCAACTCTACCACAGAGGTGGGAGGAGGGGCGGAGCAGCCGGGAGGGGAGGGTCAAAGGAGTACTTTTTTTTTAAATATATACAAGAGTTGTTACATTCTTTCTTGTACAGCCCCATTAGTACGCGTAGCGTTTCGGCAGGGTCCCTGGATACGAACCCCGCCGCGAACAATCGTTTTTTCATCCAAGTACACATTTTACTGTTGCGTTAAACAGTGGCTACATTAAATGAATTGCGCCCAGTAACCTCCCCGGCCAAGATACGAACCCATGACATGGCGCTCGCGGAACGCCAGGCGAGTGTCTTACCACTACACCACGGAGACTGTTGAGACTGACTGTTACCTGGTCTTGAGTTGGTCCAATGAAGCAGGGCTACAAAGCCCGATCTTCCAACAGTCTGACTTGGGGGCCTGGTCGCCCACCCCACGAGCCTGGAAGTTATAAGAAGATCATTCAGCGGCATAGAAACGAGTAGGTAATAATTTGATTCATGAATAATCCCCCATACCTTCCATGGAGTGACAAATGACACGATAGGACACCCAACAAGACAAGGCCCCCCAAGGGGGTGCAGTGTGTAGATGCCTTACTAAAATCGACACCTTAAGACACCTTCAGTCTGTCGAGAGGCGGTCGTCAGCAACGAAGGCGAGGATGACAATAAAAATGTGCTCTAGCTCGAAACGTCGGGTTCCACAGTTCTACGGGGAAGAGCGTGCCTCCACAAACACCCTGGTCGTCAAACAGATGTTCGAAAGAACAATCAGAAATGGCAAAAAGTTGGCGGGAAAGGACATTAGGAAGAGAAGACGGGAGAGGAAAAATGAAATATAGGAAGAGAAAGCCTCCAATAAAATTAGTAAGACGGAAGCAGAGCATAAGGCTTCAAAAGGACAGAGGACTGTCCCATGGAGAATCACACACCCTGGCAGTCACCCACAAAGCTCCGTCACAATGACAACGGACTGGAAAGGGAGAGGGGGGGGGGGTGATGGGAAGGTCATTCCACATTATGGGTCCCTTGATTTGCAGAAGATTTCTAGTTTGGTTAAGTAAGTCGCACTCTTGGAATATCAAATAGGTATTTGTTTCTGGTATGGTGCCCATGGGTTCTGTTACAGCCTTCTAGGAAGCGTTTTAAGATCAAGATTGCCATTACAGACATCAGAGTTTTAAATACATAGATACACTCGAGAGGATGTGCAGTGACTAATATCTAACTTATTCAAGGATTAAAGAAGATGCGAGGATGTGGCATGCCGGTGGCATGCTGTCTGGCCACACCGGCATCTGTTAGCAAAGATTTTGTTGTTGTTGTTATAAAGCAGATTTTGTGTTGCGTAGCATCGAACGTTGATTATTGTGCCGTAGAATCCCAAGCACAAATTACAGTTGAGATAAGGATAGATGATAGAGTTAGAGCATTAAGAGGGCAGGGCGAGGTACATAATATCTTATTTTAGAAAAAATGCCAACAGTTTTAGAAACTTTTTTGCTATATTTTGAATGTGGCTCTTAGAGATTCAGCTTATTATTGATGAGACACCAAGGAATTAACCATCTACTTTGTTACTAATTGGATATTGTTATTCTTATATTAATTTGATCTGAGGATTTATTACCAAACTAAATAAAATGTTTTGTAAATGATAAGGGTGAGTTTTTTAGCAGCTAGACAAAGATGGATGTTATTTAATTCAGTATTCACTGCATCTTTCAGGGTAAGAGGATTTGGACCGGAGAAAATGAAAGTTGTGTCATCAGCAAATAAATTGTGCTTAGGTGTTGAGGGACAGTTTGGTGGTCATTAATGTAGATGAGAAATAGGAGAGGGTCAAGTATGTTTCTCTGTGGAACACCAATGTTGATGGGTAAGGCGGAAGAAATGGAATCATTAACAGAAACATACTTGAGTCTGTCACTAAGGTAAGACTGAAGGTATTGGAGGGAGTGACCCTGACTCCATAATGGTGTAATTTAAGAATAAGGATGTGATGGTTGACAGTGTCAAAAGCCTTATGTAGGTCAACAAATACCCCACAGGGAACTCATTTTAACCAAGAGCTGCATGTATCAAGTTAATCATACTAATCAGTGCATCGTTAGTGTTTATTTTTTGGTCTGAAGCCATATTGGCAAGAGCTAAGTATTTTTTGTTTAGCTAGATACGAGTAAAGCTACATGTAAAATACTTTTTCCAATTTTTTGACAAAGTTGGCAGAAATGATATTGGTCTGAAATTGTTGACATCAGTGAGATCAGTACACTTGTGGACTGGGGATACTCTCACTTTTTTTTTAGAATATCGGAGAGGTTTGGAGTTCAAGTGATTGTTGAAGAGCAATGTAATGGCTGGAGCTAGAAATCTGGAGGCTCTTTTGTAAATTAGAGTTGGTATGTCAGCAAGGTCACTTGGCTTTGTTTTATGAAAAATGATTATATCATTAACATCAGAGGAATTAGCAGGAGTTAGATACTGAGATTCTGGATAGTTTCCTATAAGGTAGTCCTTAACATTAGTTAGGGAGGATGGGATATATTTCCTAGGAATGTGCCAATGGATGAGAAGAAACCATTGAATATAACAGGAGTGTCAGAGGCTGAAAGCGCACCATCGTCTTTGGAAAAAAAAAGAGTAGTTTCTTTTATTAAAAATCTTTTTTGAATCTAATATTTAGGAAATAGTGCTCAATGTTTTCTTAATGTTGTTCTTAATTTGGTCAAATGTATTTTCATTTTTTTCTTGGCTCTCCTAATTATTTTAGACAACATGGATGAGTATGTCCTTGAAACTTCTTTGGAGATGATCCCCAATCTGTAGGTCTCATGGTAATGTTTTTTATTAATAGATTTAAGTTTACCCTTCGTAAGCCATAGATTGAGTACACTCATGCCAGTTGCTGTGTACACTCATGCCAGTTGCCGTGCACACTCATGCCAGTTGCCGTGTACACTCATGCCAGTTGCCGTGTACACTCATGCCAGTTGCCGTGTACACTCATGCCAGTTGCCGTGTACACTCATGCCAGTTGCTGTGTACACTCATGCCAGTTGCTGTGTACACTCATGCCAGTTGCCGTGTACACTCATGCCAGTTGCTGTGTACACTCATGCCAGTTGCCGTGTACACTCATGCCAGTTGCTCTGTACACTCATGCCAGTTGCTGTGTACACTCATGCCAGTTGCTCTGTACACTCATGCCAGTTGCTGTGTACACTCATGCCAGTTGCTGTGTACACTCATGCCAGTTGCTGTGTACACTCATGCCAGTTGCTGTGTACACTCATGCCAGTTGCTGTGTACACTCATGCCAGTTGCTGTGTACACTCATGCCAGTTGCTGTGTACACTCATGCCAGTTGCTGTGTACACTCATGCCAGTTGCTGTGTACACTGGTGCCAGTTGCTGTGTACACTGGTGCCAGTTGCTGTGTACACTGGTGCCAGTTGCTGTGTACACTCATGCCAGTTGCTGTGTACACTCATGCCAGTTGCTGTGTACACTCATGCCAGTTGCTGTGTACACTCATGACAGTTGCTGTGTACACTCATGACAGTTGCTGTGTACACTCATGCCAGTTGCTGTGTACACTGGTGCCAGTTGCTGTGTACACTCATGACAGTTGCTGTGTACACTCATGACAGTTGCTGTGTACACTCATGCCAGTTGCCGTGTACACTCATGCCAGTTGCTGTGTACACTCATGCCAGTTGCTGTGTACACTCATGCCAGTTGCTGTGTACACTCATGACAGTTGCTGTGTACACTCATGACAGTTGCTGTGTACACTCATGCCAGTTGCTGTGTACACTGGTGCCAGTTGCTGTGTACACTCATGACAGTTGCTGTGTACACTCATGACAGTTGCTGTGTACACTCATGCCAGTTGCCGTGTACACTCATGCCAGTTGCTGTGTACACTCATGCCAGTTGCTGTGTACACTCATGCCAGTTGCCGTGTACACTCATGCCAGTTGCCGTGTACACTGGTGCCAGTTGCCGTGTACACTCATGCCAGTTGCTGTGTACACTCATGACAGTTGCTGTGTACACTCATGCCAGTTGCTGTGTACACTGGTGCCAGTTGCTGTGTACACTCATGCCAGTTGCTGTGTACACTCATGACAGTTGCTCTGTACACTCATGCCAGTTGCTGTGTACACTCATGCCAGTTGCTGTGTACACTCATGACAGTTGCTGTGTACACTCATGCCAGTTGCCGTGTACACTGGTGCCAGTTGCCGTGTACACTCATGCCAGTTGCTGTGTACACTCATGACAGTTGCTGTGTACACAACAAGATCTAAAAGTGACAAAAGAACACAACAGCACGCTGAGACTTCCGCTTGTCTGTTCTTGTACAATTTGGGTAAAATCTGTAAAATAAAAGATTCTATTAACACTTTCACTTTCGTCATCTAAATTTACGTCTAACATCGAAAGAGCTTTTTCTGCCATCCAGACATTAATAAGGTTGGCAACACTGGGACAATACCCCAGAGGTCTTCAGTGAACCAAGAAGCCTGGTGAAGGTTGGCAACACTGGGGCAATACCCCAGAGGTCTGCAGTGAACCAAGAAGCCAGGTGAAGGTTGGCAACACTGGGACAATACCCCAGAGGTCTTCAGTGAACCAAGAAGCCTGGTGAAGGTTGGCAACACTGGGGCAATACCCCAGAGGTCTTCAGTGAACCAAGAAGCCTGGTGAAGGTTGGCAACACTGGGACAATACCCCAGAGGTCTTCAGTGAACCAAGAAGCCTGGTGAAGGTTGGCAACACTGGGACAATACCCCAGAGGTCTTCAGTGAACCAAGAAGCCTGGTGAAGGTTGGCAACACTGGGACAATACCCCAGAGGTCTTCAGTGAACCAAGAAGCCTGGTGAAGGTTGGCAACACTGGGACAATACACCAGAGGTCTTCAGTGAACGAAGAAGCCTGGTGAAGGTTGGCAACACTGGGGCCAGAGCTGAGTGTGAACCAAGAAGCCTGGTGAAGGTTGGCAACACTGACAATACCCCAGAGGTCTTCAGTGAACCAAGAAGCCTGGTGAAGGTTGGCAACACTGGGACAATACCCCAGAGGTCTTCAGTGAACCAAGAAGCCTGGTGAAGGTTGGCAACACTGGGACAATACCCCAGAGGTCTTCAGTGAACCAAGAAGCCTGGTGAAGGTTGGCAACACTGGGACAATACACCAGAGGTCTTCAGTGAACGAAGAAGCCTGGTGAAGGTTGGCAACACTGGGACAATACACCAGAGGTCTTCAGTGAACCAAGAAGCCAGGTGAAGGTTGGCAACACTGGGACAATACACCAGAGGTCTTCAGTGAACCAAGAAGCCTGGTGAAGGTTGGCAACACTGGGACAATACACCAGAGGTCTTCAGTGAACCAAGAAGCCAGGTGAAGGTTGGCAACACTACAGTGAACCAAGAAGCCTGGTGAAGTTGGACCAGTGACTGTCCAGCCCCTCCACCTGGGCCCTTCCTCACCCTCATCTGCTCCCACACCAGAAATTTGTACTCACTTTACCACCTTACTGCAGAGTGTCCCTGGAGGGAGAGGCGCGCTGTGAGAGTAACCCACACGCTGTGAGAGTAACCCACATGCTGTGATAGTAACCCCCACACGCTGAGAGTAACCCCACACGCTGTGAGAGTAACCCACACGCTGTGAGAGTAACCCACACGCTGTGAGAGTAACCCCACACGCTGTGAGAGTAACCCCACACGCTGTGAGAGTAACCCCACACGCTGTGAGAGTAACCCACATGCTGTGAGATTAACCCACACCATGTGAGAGTAACCTGCGGGCTGTGAGAGTAACCTGCGGGCTGTGAGAATAACCCGCGGTCTGAGAGAGTAACCTGCGGGCTGTGAGAATAACCCGCGGGCTGAGAGAGTAACCGCGGGCTGTGAGAGATGCTGTGAGAGTAACCTGCGGGCTGTGAGTGTAACCTGCGGGCTGTGAGAGTAACCTGCGGGCTGTGAGAGAGTAACCGCGGGCTGTGAGAGTAACCTGCGGGCTGTGAGAATAACCTGC
>WNGS01099753.1:0-12334 GCA_020271785.1 Procambarus virginalis
AAAAATACTCAGAGGGATTGACAGAGTGGACCAAGACAAACTCTTTAACACGGATAATGGTACACTAGGACGAGGGGCACTATGGATGGAAGTTGGAAACTCAGATGAGCTACAGAGACCTGTTAGGACGATTTCTTTTATAGCGTGGAGAGGTAGTGCGTCCTAAGGAAGGGCACTGTGGAATAGCCCTCCCACTTAAGAGACAGGTTGTGGAAGCCAAATACTATTCAGTATACTTTTAAAACCAGGTATGATAGGAAATGGGGACAGGAGTTCTATTGCTGATAACAGACACTGATGCTCGAAAAGGGCGGGATTCCAAGCCAGTCAGTGCTGCGATCCTGCAGACACATATTAGGTGAGTACATAATAAGGCTGAGTACACCCACACCACTCCCACCCCCACACAGCACCTCCCCACACCACACTACACGTCCACACACACACACACATTCCCACACCAACACCACTCCCACACAACTCCACACACACTTCACCCTACACACACTCCCAACCACAGCAAGCACACACTCCCACACACACACACAACCACACACACACCAACACCAACTCCCACACAGTCACTCCCCACTCCCACACACCACACCACACACACAACACACACACTCCAACCCAGCACACACACACACTCCCACACACACACTCCCACACACACACCTCCCTCACACACTCCCACACACATCCCACCCCTGACAATGCGTTTGCGAGAGAACAGACAATGTACGTGACATTACATGTGTGGAAGACATTTTCATATTTCTATGCTACACATTTTCAGTATTTTCTCTCCTTCTTTGTGAAAACGGAAACTATTTTCTTTCTTTTCCTTCTGCCGATGTTGATGTTGCTGGTTTGGTGGACCGTGTGGGAAGAGATTATCGTTATCGGTAAATAGATGTATCTATTAGCATCTGTGTGTTTATATATAGTACACTCCTATATACATGCGTATATATTATATAACTCCACGATCGGTAGCAGCAATCCTAGGCCTCGTCCCATCCGGCCAGAGTTCACTCCACGACGGAGCAACTAAGTCCTATCCGGCCAGAGTTCACTCCACGACGGAGCAACTAAGTCCCATCCGGCCAGAGTTCACTCCACGACGGAGCAACCTAGTCCCATCCGGCCAGAGTTCACTCCACGACGGAGCAACTAAGTCCCATCCGGCCAGAGTTCACTCCACGACGGAGCAACTAAGTCCTATCCGGCCAGAGTTCACTCCGCGACAGAGTAACTAAGTCCCATGCGGCCAGAGTTCACTCCACGACAGAGCAATCAAGTCCCATCCGGCCAGAGTTCACTCCGCGACAGAGTAACTAAGTCCCATGCGGCCAGAGTTCACTCCACGACGGACCAACTAAGTCCCATCCGGCCAGAGTTCACTCCACGACGGACCAACTAAGTCCCATCCGGCCAGAGTTCACTCCACGACGGACCAACTAAGTCCCATCCGGCCAGAGTTCACTCCACGACGGACCAACAAAGTCCCATCCGGCCAGAGTTCACTCCACGACGGAGCAACCTAGTCCCATCCGGCCAGAGTTCACTCCACGACGGACGAACCAAGTCCCATCCGGCCAGAGTTCACTCCACGACGGACCAACCAAGTCCCATCCGGCCAGAGTTCACTCCACGACGGACCAACAAAGTCCCATCCGGCCAGAGTTCACTCCGCGACAGAGCAACTAAGTCCCATCCGGCCAGAGTTCACTCCACGACAAAGTACTCCCCGGCATCCGGCAACTTTATGTTGAGCGAAGCGGACGGCCGTGTCGCCGTTGCCACCAATTGGTTGTGTCCCTCTGTTCTCCTCTCTCTCTCTCGGAGGTTGTGAAGGAGAAATTGGAGGAGACAACAGTTTCTCGTTGTTTTCTGCAGCGCTTTGTCTGTGAGAAGACTGGAAGGTGTTTGTTGTACGTGTATGGTTGCTGGATGTGTTGCAAATTGTGTCTGTTTGTGTTGTAAATGTTGCTGACGGGGTTGGCAGGAATGGTGCTGATGTGTGGCAACTGTCTTGCTGTGTGCTTGCAAATGTTTGCATGGTGTCTGAAATGTTGCGTTGTGTTGCAAATGTTTGCTGCATTCTGTGTTGCAATGGTTGCTTGTGTTGCAATGTTGCTAGCTGATGTTGCGAAATGTTGCTGTTGTGTTGCAAATGTTGCTGTTGTCTTGCAAATGTTGCTGTTGTCTTGCAAATGTTGCTGTGTCTTGCAATGTTGCTGTTGTGTTGTAAATGTTGCTGTTGTGTTGCAAATGTTGCTGTTGTGTTGCAAATGTTGCTGTTGTCTTGCAAATGTTGCTGTTGTGTTGCAGATGTTGCTGTTGTGTTGCAAATGTTGCTGTTGTGTTGCAAATGTTGCTGTTGTGTTGCAAATGTTGCTGTTGTGTTGCAAATGTTGCTGATGTGTTGCAAATGTTGCTGTTGTGTTGCAAATGTTGCTGTTGTGTTGTAAATGTTGACGAGTATACTACACCTGCTGACGAGTATACTACACCTGCTGACGAGTATACTGCACCTGCAGACGAGTATACTACACTTGCTGACGAGTATACTACACTGCTGACGAGTATACTAAACACTGCTGACGAGTATACTACACCTGCTGACGAGTATACTACACCTGCTGACGAGTATACTACACCTGCTGACGAGTATACTACACTTGCTGACGAGTATACTACACTTGATGACGAGTATACTACACCTGCAGACGAGTATACTACACCTGCAGACGAGTATACTACACCTGCTGACGAGTATACTACACCTGCTGACGAGTATACTACACCTGCTGACGAGTATACTACACCTGCTGACGAGTATACTACACCTGCTGACGAGTATACTACACCTGCTGACGAGTATACTACACCTGCTGACGAGTATACTACACCTGCAGACGAGTATACTACACCTGCAGACGAGTATACTACACGTGCTGACGAGTAAACTACACCTGCTGACGAGTATACTACACATGCTGACGAGTATACTACACATGCTAAGTATACTACACCTCCTGACGAGTATACTCCACCTGCTGACGAGAATACTACAACTGCTGACGAGTATACTACACATGCTGACGAGTATACTACACATGCTGACGAGTATACTACACCTGCTGACGAATATACACCTGCTGACGAGTATACTACACCTGCAGACGAGTATACTACACCTGCAGACTAGTATACTACACCTGTTGACGAGTATACTCCACCTGCTGACGAGTATACTACACATGCTGACGAGTATACTACACCTGCTGACGAGTATACACCTGCTGACGAGTATACACCTGCTGACGAGTATACTCCACCTGCTGACGAGTATACTCCACCTGCTGACGAGTATACTACACCTGCTGACACACACACAGGAAAGATGGCCGCCAGCCTCCACTTGGAAGGTAAACTCACCAACAGATGACTGTGTCTAAGGACTCTCACTACAACACCCAAGGACACGAGGTCTTCTTGGCAGGTTAGAGATTATTGAAGACATGCTCAAGAAGTAGGAACAAAAAGTAATTGAATAAATAAGTAGAAGCAGCAACATTTGCAACAAGAAACTGGAGCTCTGAAGTGAGCTTCGCAATTTATAAATGAAGTATTGTGTTGCGAGGTAAGAACAGACCAACTTAACCGATAAGATAAAGAGACAGGAGGAACAAATCTAAGAACTGGTGAAAGAAAATGAGGTATGGAAAGTGAAGAGTGGTGAATATGAAGACAAGAACATGTAAATATATTGACCAGAGCACACACTAGAAGGTGAAGGGACGACGACGTTTCGGTCCGTCCTGGACCATTCTCAAGTCGATTCGTGAGAATGGTCCAGGACGGACCGAAACGTCGTCATCCCTTCACCTTCTAGTGTGTGGTCTGGTCAACATACTTTAGCCACGTTATTGTGACTCATCGCCTGCATGTAAATATACTCATGTGTTGAATAACTCCACTAACGTGAAGGCAGGCAAGGATATGCTAAGATAAACTTCATCATAACTCCAATAGAGGAGCTTAATAGAGGACTGGAAAAGAGCAAAGATAAAATAAAAGAAACATAACTGCAAGTAAAGAGACGATCAATGAACTATGTGATTGGAAGTCAAAAAAAGAAATGACCAACATGAAGCAGAAATTAAACAAGCAATTAGGAAAGAACTGGTAACCAACGGTACAATACACTGCAGATAGCAGTAAGTCCATAACAATGTCCGGGTGTTCAATAAAGTGAACATAATCAAGGGTGGACACGGCAGCAGGAAAGATAAAAAATCATTGATAAAATTGTAGGTTTAGAAGGCATCAATTAAAAAAAAATAAGTCAGTGATTTTAGGAGGATAGGAAAATATGAGAAAGACAAGAATAGGCCCTTAAGAGTAATATTTAATGGAGTGAAAATAAATTACGGAAGTGCTTAGAAATGCCCGAAATTGCAGTGTGATGAGGATGGAAATCATTTGTCAGTAAGATTAGATCTCTCAAAAGGAAGAACAGAGAAAAGCTGAAACTAAACCTCAATGAAGCGAAACATTTAAACGGGAATAGAAATGAAGAATAATTTATTTTGTCTACAAAGTGATAGTAACCGGAAAGCTAGTGAAATGGTACATAAAAACAAAGCAACAGAATCATTAGAGGAAGGGGAAGTAGAGAACAAAGGGAAAAGAGAACATGTTCCAGAAAATTATATATACCAACATAGAACGATTGAGAAAAAAAATGGAGCTAAAAATATATAATTCAGCCTAAAGTCCCAGATATTGTCTCACCAACAAGAGACGACACTAGTCGTCTCTTGTTGGTGAGACAAATGAGCCACAGGGACGTTAGAAAGAACTTTTTCAGTGTCAGAGTAGTTAACAGGTGGAATGCATTAGGCAGTGATGTGGTGGAGGCTGACTCCATACACAGTTTCAAGTGTAGATATGATAGAGCCCAATAGGCTCAGGAACCTGTACACCTGTTGATTGACAGTTGAGAGGCGGGACCAAAGAGCCAGAGCTCAACCCCCGGAAGCACAGTTAAGTGAGTACTTGAAGAAAATATTTGAAATAAGTTCGTATTCCCAAGGGGCTACAAATGTAAACCAGATCCTGGCATTGTCTATAAACCCATTAACAGCAAGACAATTTTTGCAATTCAAATTCTCACCAGATAATTATTATTAATCACATTGACTTAAACTATATAATTTATCACTAGTAATTACAATACGCATCTTGTATAATACTAATGAAAAACTATTATACATATTATTGACCAAATCAGTTATTAGTAAAGTTAGAACGCAGTCTATATATTGTGTCTATACATTAATATACACTATATGCAATATACACACTGTATATTATATGTATACCAGGGTCATACCATCAAGGTCATCTGGCCCACAACCCTCATCTTAACTACCTTGCTGACGATCTTTCACACTTTTCACCAGTTATTGAAAGTGGCATCATTTTGATCACGAATAAAATCCACAGGGAAAACCGTCCATTCTGCCCTAGTGGCACTTGCTTCAAGCGACTTATAGTATTAAAGTCGTTAAAGATCCTGCTTTTAAGGGTCAATATCCCGCTTTTAAGGGTCAATATCCTGCTTTTAAGGGTCAATAGATGTTATTGTTGAATATTTAAAATAGTTTCCAATCACTCACATGTTTGAAAAGGGAATGCCAGCGCTTTTGTTCGTTCTGGACTTTTATTATCCCACTAGTTGTACCCGGCCACGCGTTGCTGTGGTTCAGAAACCTTCCCCTGTGCCCTCGTCCTCCCCACCATCCCCCTCCCTCGTCCCCTCGTCCTTCCCATTATTTCCCCATTTCCTCGTCTGATGCTCAAATGATCAGGGGCCAGATTCACGAAGGCGTTACGCAAGCACTTACGAACCTGTACATCTTTTCTCAATCTTTGGCGGCTTTGTTTATAATTATTAAACAGTTATAATGAGCTCCGAAGCACCAGGAGGCTGTTTATAACAATAACAACAGTTGATTGGCAAGTTTTCATGCTTGTAAACGGTTTAATAAATTTTACGAAAGCCGTCAAAGATTGAAGAAAGTACTTGCGTAACTGCTTCGTGAATCTGGGCCCCAGGTGTGAGCTTCGAACCATCGTCATTGTAACAAGCGCTGACGACCGAACTGGTTATCAACAACGCGTCAGGGGCCGTTCCCGCCCATTATACATGATTCAACTGCCACCAAGACATCACCTGGTGTGTGTGTGTGAGGCCTAGCTGCTCTCGTCGAGTCAGCACCATCATCTCTGACAAGCCTCTTGCTGATGCTATTGCAAGCGTCACCGTGCAACACCCCGAGCTGCACCGCAGTAAGGGAGAAATTCAGCGGGCAGGGTGACAAGGACCACTCTGAAGATTACCTTCGACTTTCCAGAGGAGACTGACGATGGGTTCCGATGATTTTGTGGCTCTCTTGCACGCTGCAATAAGTCAACAAGGAGAGATATTCCCCCCCCCCTTCCCTTCTTCAAGAGTGTTGCAAGTGTTACCAATACACTCACTACACCAAGACGTGTACACTTCAAGTGTAGCAGCGGTGATCAACATCACTTCAAGATCGGTCAGATATCAACCCCCAACGGTGGTGTGTGATGGTGGCCGTGCAGGCGTCTCAGAGCAGTGCGTCTACAGTGCGAATACAGTGCGCCTAAAGTGCGAATACAGGCCAGCTGATATGAAGGAAATATCTAAAGCCCAACAACCCACAACCGCCACTCGACCGGCATCAACCTTCAACTGTCAACCACAAGGGTGTCCCGCCCCGTCAACCCGAGCACCAAACACACTACAGCCTCGCTACCATGGCGGCGGGTCCCAGCGTGTCAACCACTCAATAACAACAACAAATTTTAACACTTGTAAGAATTACTTGACACCACCAGAGTCACGCTGACACCACCAGGGTCACTCTGACACCACTAGAGTCACGTTGACACCACCAGAGTCACTCTGACACCACCAGGGTCACTCTGACACCACTAGAGTCACGTTGACACCACCAGAGTCACTCTGACACCACTAGTCACGTTGACACCACCAGAGTCACTCTGACACTACTAGAGTCACGTTGACACCACCAGAGTCACTCTGACACCACCAGAGTCACTCTGACACCACCAGAGTCACTCTGACACCACTAGAGTCACGTTGACACCACCAGAGTCACGTTGACACCACCAGAGTCACGTTGACACCACCAGAGTCACGTTGACACCACCAGAGTCACTCTGACACCACCAGAGTCACGTTGACACCACCAGAGTCACGTTGACACCACCAGAGTCACGTTGACACCACCAGAGTCACTCTGACACCACCAGAGTCACGTTGACACCACCAGAGTCAATCTGACACCACCAGAGTCACTCTGACACCACCAGAGTCACTCTGACACCACCAGAGTCACTCTGACACCACCAGAGTCACTCTGACACCACCAGAGTCACTCTGACACCACCAGAGTCCCTCTGACACCACCAGAGTCACTCTGACACCACCAGAGTCACTCTGACACCACCAGAGTCACTCTGACACCA
Source organism: Procambarus virginalis (assembly GCA_020271785.1). NCBI lineage: Eukaryota > Metazoa > Arthropoda > Malacostraca > Decapoda > Cambaridae > Procambarus > Procambarus virginalis. Next base: position 7,594 of record WNGS01099753.1, read on the forward strand.
CCAGAGTCACTCTGACACCACCAGAGTCACTCTGACACCACCAGAGTCACTCTGACACCACCAGAGTCACTCTGACACCACCAGAGTCACTATGACACCACCAGAGTCACTCTGACACCACCACAGTCACTATGACACCACCAGAGTCACTCTGACACCACCAGAGTCACTCTGACACCACCAGAGTCACTCTGACACCACCAGAGTCACTCTGACACCACCAGAGTCACTCTGACACCACCAGAGTCACTCTGACACCACCAGAGTCACTCTGACACCACCAGAGTCACTCTGACACCACCAGAGTCACTCTGACACCACCAGAGTCACTCTGACACCACCAGAGTCACGCTGACACCACCAGAGTCACGCTAAGTCACAGAATAGCTAACCAGGAACCACTGGAAGAGTTTGAGATTACCAGCGGGGAAGTAAGGAAGTGTTTACTAGAGTTGGATGTGACAAAGGCTATAGGCCCAGATGGAATCTCCCCTCGGATACTAAAGGAAGGAGCAGAAGAACTGTGCCTCCCACTCTCCATAGTGTATAACAAATCACTGGCAACAGGGGAACTGCCAGATATTTGGAAAGCAGCTAACGTAGTCCCGATATACAAGAAAGGGGATAGACAGGAGGCACTGAACTACAGGCCAGTGTCCCTAACCTGCATACCATGCAAGCTGATGGAGAAGATTGTGCGAAGAAAGCTAGTGGAGCACCTGGAGCGAAGGAACTTTGTAACACAGCATCAACATGGGTTCAGGGATGGCAGGTCCTGCCTCACAGGGTTACTTGAATTCTACGACCAGGCAACAAAAATAAGGCAAGAAAGAGAAGGGTGGGCAGACTGCATATTTTTGTATTGTCAGAAAGCCTTTGATACAGTGCCACACAAGAGGCTAGTGAAAAAGCTGAGATGCAGGCTGGAGTGAAAGGGAAGGTACTCCATTGGATAAAGAAGTACCTAAGCAACAGGAGACAACGAGTTTGTGCGAGGGGTGAGGTCTCAGATTGGCGAGACGTTACAAGTGGAGTCCCGCAGGGGTCAGTCCTTGGGCCTATACTGTTTCTGGTATATGTAAATGATCTCCCAGAGGGTATAGATTCGTTCCTCTCAATATTTGCCGATGATGCAAGAATTATGAGGAGGATTGAAACAGAGGATGATAGTAAGAGGCTACATGATGACCTAGACAGACTGAATGGTCCAACAAATGGCTGTTGAAGTTCAACCCGAGTAAATGCAAAGTAATGAAACTAGGCAGTGGAAACAGGAGGCCAGACACAGGATACAGAATAGGAGATGAAGTACTTAATGAAACAGACAGAGAGAAAGATCTAGGAGTTGATATCACACCAAACCTGTCTCCTGAAGCCCACAAAAAAAGAATAACGTCTGCGGCATATGCGAGGCTGCTAACATCAGAACAGCGTTCAGGAACCTGTGTAAGGAATCATTCAAAATCTTGTACACCACATATGTAAGACCAATCCTGGAGTATGCGGCCCCAGCATGGAGCCCGTACCTTGTCAAGCACAAGACGAAGCTGAGGAAAGTTCAAAGGTATGCTACTAGGCTAGTCCCATAACTAAGAGGCATGAGTTATGAGGAAAGGCTGCGGGAAATGCACCTTACGACACTGGAAGACAGAAGAGTAAGGGGGGACATGATCACAACCTACAAAATCCTCAGGGGAATCGACCGGGAAAACAAGGATAAACTATTCAACACTGGTGGGACGCGAACAAGGGGACACAGGTGGAAACTGAGTACCCACATGAGCCACAGGGACGTAAGAAAGAACTTTTTCAGTGTCAGAGTAGTTAACAGATGGAATGCACTAGGCAGTGATGTGGTGGAGGCTGACTCCATACACAGTTTCAAATGTAGATATGATAGAGCCCAGTAGGCTCAGGAACCTGTACACCAGTTGACTGACAGTTGAGAGGCGGGACCAAAGAGCCAGAGCTCAATCCCCGCAAGCACAAATAGGTGAGTACAACTAACACAATAACACCACCAATAACACCACCAATAACACCACCAATAACACACTAACACCACCAATAACACACTAACACCACCAATAACACCACCAATATCACCACCAATAACACCACCAATAACACACTAACACCGCCAATAACACCGCCAATAACACCACCAATAACACCACCAATAACACCACCAATATCACCACCAATAACACCACCAATAACACCACCAATAACACACTAACACCACCAATAACACCATCAATAACACACTAACACCAATAAGACCACCAATATCACCACCAATAACACCACCAATAACACCACCAATAACACCACCAATAACACACTAACACCACCAATAACACAATAACACCACCAATAACACCACCAATAACACACTAACACCACCAATAACACAATACCACCAATAACACCAATAACACAATACCACCAATAACACCACCAATAACACAATACCACCAATAACACCACCAATAACACAACACCACCACCAATAGCACCACCAATAACACCACCAATAACACAATACCACCAATAACACCACCAATAACACCACCAATAACACCACCAATAACACCACCAATAACACAATAACACCACCAATAACACAATAACACCACCAATAACACCACCAATAACACACTAACACCACCAATAACACCACCAATAACACACTAACACCACCAATAACACACTAACACCACCAATAACACCACCAATAACACACTAACACCACCAATAACACCACCAATAACACACTAACACCACCAATAACACCACCAATAACACACTAACACCACCAATAACACAATACCACCAATAACACCACCAATAACACAATAACACCACCAATAACACCACCAATAACACAATAACACCACCAATAACACCATCAATAACACAATAACACCACAAAAATCCCACCGACCGGACCAAACTCTCGACAAACAAGGAAATATTAGCAAAAGTGAATCTCTTAAACTAAAGGGGACCAGCTTCAAGGAAATAGCGAGAGGAGGAGAAAAACAATTGGTTGTCCCCAGCGGAGCGGTGCCAGACACGGCGCCCCCCTCGGGACCAGTGGAGGCTCCTTTACTCCACCAATTGTGTCCTGAGGAAGACTCCCTTCCTTAGCGTTCAACGCTCCCAGACATACAAGGAACTCACAATATGGTGATGGGGTATGTCTGTTGACCACACACTAGAAAGTGGAGGGACACGACGTTTCGCTCCGCCCTGGACCATTCTCAAGTCGATTGTAACGTCAAAATCGACTGAGAAATGGTCCAGGATGGACCAAACCACACACTGGAAAGTGAAGGGACGACGACGTTTCGCTCCGTCCTGACCATTCTCAAGTCGATTGTAACCTCAAAATCGACTTGAGAATGGTCCAGGATGGACCAAAACCACACACTGGAAGTGAAGGGACGACGACGTTTCGGTCTGTCCTGGACCATTCTCAAGTCGATTGTAACCTCAAAATCGACTTGAGAATGGTCCAGGATGGACCAAACCACCCACTGGAAAGTGAAGGGACGACGACGTTTCGGTCTGTCCTGGACCATTCTCAAGTCGATTTCACTTGAGAATGGTCCAGACGGACCCGAAACGTCGTCGTCCCATCACTTTCTAGGCTTGAGGAGCTAAAAGACGAGGGTTCAATCCCTGGTAAGGCTTCAAGAGGAAACATATGTATTGGTATACAAATTCGTAATTATTCTTACCGAAAAATATTACCGGTGAAATTTGTGTATGGTAACAACGGGCGTGTTGAACACAGTGAAATGACTCTGGCATAACGAGAGATAATAATTACTTCTTGGTTTGGTGTGGACTTAAGACCTATCAATCTCTGGAGGTTATTAAGACCACCACAATACCTTACTGACCAACCAGCAAGTTTGGTGTTGGAGTTAAGACTATCAACCTCTGGAGGGTTATTAAGACCAACACAATACCTTACTGACCAACCACGTTTGGTGTTGGACTTAAGACCTATCAACCTCTGGAGGGTTATTAAGACCACCACAATACCTTACTGACCAACCAGCAAGTTGGTGTTGACTTAAGACCTATCAACCTCTGGAGGGTTATTAAGACCACCACAACCTATTACAGGTCTCAAGACCTTAAGACCTATTAAGACCCTAGGTCTCCCACAGTCACCCCAGGACCGTGGGATGACCGACAAAAATGTTAGTAGTCGTGAGACTAATTTATCCAGGTACGCCATGATGCATGGTGCTCCTGGCTGCCTGGGTTCGAATCCTTCTGGGATTTGGAGTTTTCAGTTGCATATTGACTTGGGACCCATTCAGCTTTTCGCATATTATCTATATTATATATATATTATATATATATATATATATCTATATATATAATATATATATAATATATATATAATTTTTTTCAAACCAAATATATAAAAGTATGTTAGATTTAGACGAGTTGTTTCCTCACCAAGAGTACATATTCAGCCCTATATTGCACGTACCCTCTCCTTGCAACTGTCTCCCATACCATCTTAGAGCAGGCAAGACCATCTTGCAACACTTGAGAGGGTTGCATACAGGGAAATCCTCCCGAGCAATGGTTTTATGGTTATATTTACCAACGGTGATATAATAAGCGCGCATTTCCCTTGAGATTATATTTTCCAATTACCTTTACTGCACTGCAATTGATTTTCAATACCATTGCATATATTCGGGTTATTGGT
>WNGS01099754.1:0-11746 GCA_020271785.1 Procambarus virginalis
AAAATTTTGCTCTTAAATCTAATCTTACCCTATTCTTTTTAATTTTAAATTTGATTGTACTGATTTGTCATTTTTGAAATTAATGATTGATCTCATTTTGTTCTCTTAATTAAGTTCACACTAATTATAGTTAAAAACTAACTAAAATAAAATTTTATTATCTTTAAGATTATTTACTTTACAATTATCATTTGTCAATTTTTTTTATATATTCATCTTGACAGTCAATTTCAATTTCTTCTTTATTATGTACCCATACCCATCCCGTGGGCGGTGGTGTAAAGGATTACAGAGGCACATAATCGGTTCAGGAACTGAACCCTCTAGTTCGTTTAGCTTAGCAAATAACAATTTTTAACGCTAGTTACAAAATTATCAATGTTGTATACACATGTACACACCCTCAATACTACATGTACATATATATATTATATATATATATATATATATATATATATATATTATATATATATTATATATCTAATATATATAATATATATATATATAATATATATATAATCCGTATACCTATACCATACATATCTAATCACCCACACAAATACACACATCAAGAATCTTTGTGTCACAAGTGACACAAAGAGGTGTCACAAGTGACATTACAAGAGGATCACAACAGTCACTATACAAGGCACTTTACATCTATAGTGAGTCACACAGTTACTAGTCTTGCTGCACACCCACCCAACTGGGCGGCAGCTTTACAGTCATGTGCATGCATTACCTACAGTAAGCAAATTTTGGATACTTCGCTAAAATTTCGGGTAGCACATCATTGTGAATGAAGTACTTACACATTTCTTGGACACTATTGATGGTGTTATCTCTAAATTCCGCAATTTTTTCACATTCCATTATATAATGACGCAAAGTATGCGAATAGTTCTGCTGACAGAGTTTACATTTAGTCAAATCTACATCAGCAGATGTTACAAACTCCCAGAGGTACTTGTAGCCGAGCCTAAGCCTAGCAGTGGTAACATCTAGAAGTCTGCTAACATTATTGGATGACCCATAGACGTGCGGTTCTTCATGCATAATAGAATGATGATAGATGGAGTAACTGGTGTGAATTTCACTTTGCCTCAAGCCTCCGAAATTTAGTTGATGTTCCTGGGATATTACTGCCCTCAGGCTGCTCAAAGGCAGTCCAAGTTGGTAATCAATTCCCTCTTTACGAGCAAAAGTCTTGGCTAGCTCATCAGTTCTATCATGCATTCGGAGACCAATATGGGAAGGAATCCACAGGAGACAAACTCTGACTCCATCATTGATTATTTCACTATATCTGTGTCTAGCTTCAGAGATAAGCACGTCACAGTTATGCCTTGGGGAGCTGAGGGCAGTCAAGGATGACAAGGAGTCACTTACAATTAGCGTGTCAACTTTGGATTCATATACGCGCTCGAGTGCAAGGATTATGGCAACCAATTCTGTTTGAAGAGTGGAGGCCCAGTTACTTAGTCTCGCTCCACACTCATGGGAGATGGAACCATCTCTCCCTGTCACAACAACTGCACTTCCAGCTGCACCATAGGACTGATGCAAGGATCCATCAGTGTAAATAATCTGGGAAAGGGAGCGCTCTCTGACTAAAGCATCAATTTGGCTTAAGGCATTGTACTTTGCTTCTTGTCGAAGCAAGGCCTGTTCTTTAATCAGCTTCTTGGGTGGGAAAGGGGGAACAGTAATTTGGAAAGGAGTGATCTCCCATGGGGCAGGAAAGTGTTGTTGTTGTCGCTCTTGGTGGGGGTGATGAAAGTTATACATTCTGAGCACATTGGCAGTTACAGTAATCCATTTGGAGGGATGCTGACCTTCAAGGAAGAAGGCTTGGAGGGCTTCAGTGCAGGGGTTAGGGTGGGTTAGCCTAAGCATCTTGATACCAATTAAAGCATTAATTTCAGTGATACATTACTTACACATGAAATATTCAGTTCCTTCCTCATGTTTAGTAATTTAGTTGTACGGGGGCATCCGAGGATAATCCTCATGGCTTCGTTTTGCATCTTTTCCAGCCCTCCAAGCATTCTCTCAGGCACTAGAGCAAGCATGGGTGCAGCATAATCAATCAGAGACCTAATATATGAGAGATACATCATTTTGACAATTCTCACATTTGCACCATAGCTTGGATGGTAGCCTGCCACAGCCTTGAGAGCACGGAGCCTCTCTCTACATTGGCGACCCAGTCTGGCTACAACATTGCGGTACAGTGGAACTTCAAGACCAAGGTATTTGTATCTGGTTACATAGTCGAGCAGAGAGCCATCATGCAACTGCATTTTGCGAACGGCCCCACCCCGCCTGGGTGGGCGTCGGTTCAGGATCTTTGTTTTCTCTACTGAGATGACCAAGCCTAGTTCCTGACATGTGTGCAATACAGAGTTCAGAACATTTTGGGTGTTGGTATACCCATTGGTGTGGATCAGTATATCATCCGCATAGCTAATGATGTGTTCGCTTGGGCTCCTAGTTACTGAGTTTAGAAGTGCATTGATTAACACATTGAACAGAGTAGGACTGAGGACACCTCCCTGTGGAGTGCCAAGTTCAAAATCTCTCGTTACACTCCTATGCCCTTGGAATAGTACAGATGACTTCCTGTTGGATAGATAGCCTCTTATCCACCGTAGAAGCCATCCTCCAACATTCATTTTAGCAAGTTCGCTCAGAATGACGTGTGGGTTAGCAATGTCAAAGGCTGACTTAAGATCTAGGAAAGTGGTATATGACCTATCAGTATGCAGGGTGAGGAATGTGGTAATACAGTGATGTACACTCTTTCCATGCGTAAAGCCATATATCTGGGGAGACAACATGTTACTAATTCTGTAAAGGAGACGGTTGAGAACCATCCTCTCAAGACACTTACAGAGACAACTAGTGAGGGAGATTGGGCGAAAAACACTCTGCTGGTTTGGTTTAGGAATGGGAATAATAAGACTGTTGGTCCATGACTTTGGAAGCTCCCCAGTTACATAGCTCATATTATACAATTCAAGCAATCTTGACAGTCTCTACTGATTTTCTGTTCTCTCCACCAAACTTGTGTATCCTTCATGGCTGTCTAGTGACCTTTATTCTACTTCTAATTGTTTCAATTCTTTTGTTTACTTACATTTATTGTTGTGCTTTGCTATAATTATTCTCTAATTATAACAGACTTAGTATTTATGTAAGCATTTACCTCAGTGTCTTAGAAAATTCTTGCTCATAAATATAATCTTGCCCTGATATTATTATTTTTTTTTAATTTTTAATTTTAATTGTAATTTGATTTATACATCATTTAAAGTAATTAACTATTGAGCTCATTTTGTTTTCTTAAGTTCATACTAATTATTGATTCACAATTAAGCTATATTAAATAATTTATTTTTAAGATTATTTTACTTACGATTATTATTTGTCTCTTTATTTTTTGCTATATATTATTCTTGTCAGTCTACTGATTTTTTCTTCTCTCTTAACCTAACTACTGTATCCTTCCTGGCTATCTACGGGGATCTTTACTCTAATTCAAATTGTTTCTATTTTTTGTGTACCTACGTTTATTGTTGTGTTTTGCTATAATTACTTTCTATTTACAGCAGATTTAGTATTTAACTATTCCTGTAATTGCTAATCTTATTGTATCGTGACATTATTTTATCTATATGCTTACTGATATTGATCCTGATCGAAATCTTCTGTCCCATATCCACACAAATCAGCACATTGATCATCATTACTGCAGGTATTACACAGCAAATCTTGCAAAAAACAAACTCCTAAATAGCACCTGCTTATCAGTTTACAACCAAAATGTTAGGTCACTTGGTAAACATTTTGATGATATAAATGCACTACTTACAGCACTAGGTACTAAATTATCATTCATCATTTTAACGGAAACTTGGCTAAGTAATGACTATACCCAACTCTACAATTTAGCTGGTTATAAAGCCATTCATAACTGCAGGCCTAATAAAAAAGGAGGTGGCACAGCAATATATTACAAAGATACCTTCATCTGCAATAGTGTTATTAGTGATAGAGACAACTATTGTGAATATACCTTTGCCAAGTTCTCCAGTAAATCCCTTAAATCCTCCCTGATTATCGGTGCCATCTATAGATTTCCTAATACCAACATAGCTTCATTCTCAGACAACGTAAGGAATCTTATCATAAATAACAATCTCAACAAAAATCACATCATTCTGGGAGGTGATTTCAATATTGACCTGGGTCTTCAAAACAACCCTCAAGTTGACTATTTCCGTAACAGCATGCACTCCTGTATGCTAATCCCCACAGTCACCAAGCCCACCCGAGTCACTCAAACATCTGCCACTACCTGGATCACCTATGGACTAATATAACAGCTCCCCTTACATCTGGGGTAATTTATGACAGAACAACTGACCACTATCCTACCTTCCTCATAGCAAACATGGACACAACACCACCAGAAACCAAGAAACTCTCATTCAGGCTACACAGTGAATCAGCTTTAGGCAATCTCTCTAATGCACTTCACAATGTTAACTGGGAATCTGAATTTAATAATACACAGGATATAAACTCATTAACTAACCTCTTTCTCTCCAAAACTCTAAGCCTCTACAATACTCACTGTCCCCTCCTTACCAAACAAGTAACTGATAAAAGAAAAAATAACCCGTGGCTCACAAGTGGCATAATTAAATCAATCAACAAAAAACATGAACATAAGAACATAAGAACATAAGAACAAAGGCAACTGCAGAAGGCCTATTGGCCCATACGAGGCAGCTCCTATTTATAACCACCCAATCTCACTCATATACATGTCCAACCGTGCTTGAAACAATCAAGGGACCCCACCTCCACAATGTTACGCGGCAATTGGTTCCACAAATCAACAACCCTGTTACTGAACCAGTATTTACCCAAGTCTTTCCTAAATCTAAACTTATCCAATTTATACCCATTGTTTCGCGTTCTGTCCTGTGTTGATACTTTCAATACCCTATTAATATCCCCTTTGTTATGTCCATTCATCCACTTGTAAACCTCTATCATGTCACCCCTAACTCTTCGCCTTTCCAGTGAATGCAACTTAAGCTTTGTTAATCTTTCTTCATATGAAAGATTTCTAATTTGGGGAATTAACTTAGTCATCCTACGCTGGACACGTTCAAGTGAATTTATATCCATTCTATAATATGGCGACCAAAACTGAACTGCATAATCTAAATGGGGCCTAACAAGAGCAAGATATAGCTTGAGAACCACACCAGGTGTCTTGTTACTTACGCTGCGATTAATAAATCCGAGTGTCCGATTTGCCTTATTACGAACATTCATGCATTGATCCTTTTGTTTTAAATTCTTACTAATTATAACTCCCAGATCCCTTTCGCAATCCGACTTCGCAATCTCAACACCATCTAGCTCGTATCTTGTAACTCTATCATCATTACCTAGCCTCAGAACTTTACATTTATCAGCATTAAACTGCATCTGCCAGTCCTTTGACCATTTCAAAACCCTATCTAGATCAACTTGAAGTGATAGTGAGTCCTCCTCCGAATTAATTTCCCTACCGATTTTCGTATCATCGGCAAATTTGCAAATGTTGCTACTCAAACCTGAATCTAAATCATTTATATATATTATAAACAACAGAGGTCCCAAGACAGAGCCTTGAGGCACTCCACTTACAACATTTTCCCACTCTGACTTGACTCCATTTATACTAACTCTCTGTTTCCTTTGGTATAGCCATGCCCTAATCCAGCTTAATATAGCACCCCCAATACCATGAGCCTCTATCTTTTTAATCAGTCTTTCATGTGGCACTGTATCAAAAGCTTTGCTAAAGTCAAGGTACACAACATCACAATCCTTACCACTATCAACTGCCTCAACTATGCTAGAATAAAAAGATAACAAATTTGTTAAACATGAACGGCCATTTATAAAACCATGTTGCGACTCAATTATTAATTTATTTTTTCAAGATGAAGACGAATTTTATTTGCTATTATAGATTCGAGTAACTTTCCCACAATAGACGTTAGGCTAATTGGTCGATAGTTAGACGCAAGTGATCTATCTCCTTTCTTAAAAACTGGTATCACATTAGCAACTTTCCAAAACTCTGGCACTCTGCCTGACTCTATTGATTTATTAAATATGATTGACAGTGGGTCACAAAGCTCCTCTTTGCATTCTTTCAGCACCCTGGCAAACACTTCATCCGGCCCTGGGGATTTGTTTGGTTTGAGTTTTACTATTTGTTTAAGAACATCCTCCCTGGTAACTGCTAAACTCGTCAACCTGTCCTCGTCCCCACCCACATAGACTTGTTCGGCTGAAGGCATATTGTTAAGTTCCTCTTTAGTAAATACAGATACAAAATATTTGTTAAAAATACTACTCATCTCTTCATCACTATCTGTTATTTGACCTGTCTCAGTTTTTAATGGACCTATCCTTTCCCTAGTCTTAGTTCGATATAACTGAAAAAACCCTTTAGGATTTGTCTTTGCTTGCCCTGCTATACGAACTTCATAGTTTCTTTTTGCTTTCCTTATCTCTTTTTTAACATTTTAACCAGTTGTACGAATTCCTGTTCTAAAGTTACCTCCCCATTTTTAATCCTTTTGTACCAAGCTCTCTTTTTACCTATAAGGTTCTTCAAATTCTTTGTTATCCACTTTGGGTCATTAGTAATCGATCTATTCAATTTGTGTGGTATACTACGTTCCTGTGCTTTGTTTAGAATATTCTTAAATAAGTTATATATTGAATCCACATCGAAATCCCCATTTACATCACCTATCGCTGGGTTCATGTCTCGCTCCAAGACCGGCCCACACCCCATACCCAAGACTTTCCAATCAATTTGACCCAAAAAATTCTTAGGCTATTAAAATCAGCTTTTCGAAAATCTGGCACTTTAACAGAATTTTCTCCTACAGGTCTATTCCATTCTATGCTAAATCTGATTTCTTTGTGATCACTGTTCCCTAGCTCACTCCCTATTTCGATGTCATTAATTTGTGTTTCCCTGTTAGTTAACACTAAATCTAAAATATTATTTTCCCGTGTTGGTTCCTTAATGTGTTGCGTAAGAAAGCAATCGTCAATTAATTCTAGAAAATCTTCTGCTTCACTATTCCCTGTTTTGTTCAACCAGTTTATTCCACTAAAATTAAAGTCACCCATGACATAAATACTGTTAGATCTAGATGCCCTAGATATTTCATCCCATAGATGCTTTGCTTCCATTCTGTCTAAATTTGGTGGCCTATATATAACTCCTATTATAATATTATTTGCTTTTTCGTTTAATTCTATCCAAATAGTTTCTGTGTGTGGCTCAGTTTTGATTCCCTCTTTGAGACTACATTTCAAATTGTCCCTAACGTATATGGCTACTCCACCTCCTCGTCTAATATATCTATCTGTGTGAAATAGTTTAAATCCATTTATTTGATATTCAGCTAATAGTTCTCTATTATCTACATTCATCCACGTTTCGGTAAGTGCAATAATATCTATTTTTTCTGTGCAGACAAGAGCATTTAATTCGTTAATTTTATTTCTTAGACTTCTACTGTTAGTGTAATATACCCTAAGTGAATTGTTATTTTGAGGCCCTTCTCTTTCCCTGATCATTTTGCCAATTCCTTTCTCCCACAAACACATACTTTTATTACCTCCTTCCTCCAAATCAATTCCCATACCTCTATCTACTAACAGTTTAAACCCAAACAAACACCTCTAACCACTTCTTCCAACGAGTTCGCAACAGCAACAACCCCAGCTCTCGATAGATGCACACCCATCACGAGCATACATTTCATTCCTTCCATAGAAGTGTTCCCAGTTGTCTATGAAAGATATTGCATTTGATTTGCAATATAAGACATGACAAAGCAACAGAATTGGCTACGCAGCTCCTATTATCCACCCATATCTTTCAGCCGGCAATTGACACCAAGTGCCCTCGACATCCATTCATTTCCACTCCCTTTCTTGGAAGAATGCCACATATGATCGGGATTCTTCCCTTGCTCCTAACTAATTCTATTGCTGTCTTGAATCTTTGTATTAGTTCCTCACTCCTAACTCGCCCAACATCATTACCCCCTGCACTTAACAAATAATGGGTTTGTTCCCATTTCCCTTCATAATATCATTCATGTTTCCAACAATATCACCATTCCAGCTCCCGGATAGCACACCCTTAATCTGTTCCCCCTTTCTCTGGCACAAAACGTTCTGTCTAAATATCTCACCTGAGAATCTCCCACAACCAAAATTCGCTTCGATTCCCCTTTTCTTACGAGCATTTGAGGGACCTGCGTTTCAATGCTCCTCGTTGCTTTCCTTTGGCTCCTCGTTGAGCAACAGGTTCACCACAGCACTCGCCTCTAACACATCAAATGCGTTAGAAGTCCTTAGGCTAGGTGTCGGTCTTGCCAAGGTCTTCTTAAGACCCCTGTCTTTTACCACTTGCCAACGAGGTCTCCTCCTTTGTTCTTCCTGACGTTGCTTCAGCTGCTCGAACCTCCTCCCGTAGTGAATCCAGCTCTGTCCTCAGAGCTCCAACTAGATTCACCAGTGCCTTTACTAATCCTTCCATTATTGCTGTAATAATATTACTACAATCGGAGCTCCAGCTAACACAACCTCTCACTGTGAAAGCACCTGACTGGAGCTTTCACAGCTCCAGTCATGCTATGAAGAAATTTAGGATTGGCCTAGTTACAAAGGAAGTATTGAAAGGTCTCATCAGTGCTTACCATATCATAAGAAAAGCTAAACTTTCTTATTATGAGACTAGATTCAAAGAAGCAAAGGCACCATGAAAAGCACATGGAATACCATCTCTAATATCCTAGTACTAAACAAGACTCCCACAACCAGATACACTCTCTAAGGATGGCCTTACACCGTCATCTGATTTAGAAATGGCGAATGAATTTAATAGCTTCTTTTCATCGGTCGGTGCTAACCTGCAAGTAAAATCCCACAGACTCAGACACATATCAACACATCTCTCAGGCAGCTATCCAAACTCTCTTCTTTCACCAGTCAGCCCGACAGATGTTGTGTCCATCATACACTCACTAAAAACCAAAGCTGGGAACATCAGTGAAATCCCATCCATTGTATACAAGAGTGCCACCATGCCTTTGCGCCACCTATAGCTCTGCTGTTTAACAAATCCCTTGAGTGTCATACCTTCCCTGATATCCTTAAAAAGCAAGAGTAACGCCAGTTCATAAAGGAGGTAATCCGGCAGACATAAACAATTATAGACCAATATCAAACCTACCCATACTATCAAAAATATTGAAAAAATAATCTACAAACAGCTCTACTCCTATCTCGTAAAATTCGAAATTCTTAGCCCCTGTCAGTTTGGCTTCCGCTCCCAAAAGAGTACCAACGATGCAATTATTAGTCTCCTTGATATAATTTACTCAGCCCTTGACAAAAATGATTTCCGATTGGACTCTTCATTGACCTGAGAAAGGCCTTGATACAGTAATCACAATTATCAATTATGTAGTTTCCGATTGGACTTTCAATTGGGAGTTCCAATTGGAACAATCCAATCCAATCCAGTTTCAATTGAAAATCCAATCCAATTGGAGTTTCCAATTATGAGTTTCCGATGGACTCTTCATTGACCTGAGAAAGGCCTTTGATACAGTTAATCACAATTATCTCTTATGTAAACTCCATCATTATGGAATCCGAGGCCATGCACTGGACTATATCCAATCCTATCTTAGTGATAGACACCAATGTGTAGCCATCAATAATATAACCTCTCCCACTCTACCATTAACGTTGGAGTGCCACAGGGCGCATCTTGGGACCTCTTCTATTTCTTATATACATCAATGATCTGCCTAATGTCTCTAACATTCTGAAACCTATTTTGTTTGCTGATAATACTACCCTCATCTACTCCAACCCCATCCACATACCTAAATAATTTTGTTAATAATGAACTAAAAAAAAGTCCACATATGGATGTCAACCAACAAACTAAACTTAGAAAAGATCTACTACATCTTATTTGGAAGCAATCTACAATGCAATTCAGCTTCAGATAGACAATGTAAACATTAGCGATAAAAATGATGGTAAGTTTCTTGGCCTAGACAAGAGTCTCAACTTCAGTACCCACATACAGCACATAACTAAGAAAGTCTCTAAAATAGTTGGTATACTCTCCAAAATCAGATATTATGTACCTAACTCTGCTCTCATCTCTCTATATTATGCACTAATCTATCCCTATCTTAACTATGGTATCTGTGCTGGGGTTCAACCACTGCAAACCACCTCAAGTCCATCATCACCCAGCAAAAATCTGCTATCAGAATAATATCAATTCTGCTTTCAGACAACACTCAGCCCCCTTGTTTAACTCCCTAAACATGCTAAACATAATCTCACTCCACAAATTCTCTTGTGTCAACTACATTTACAAAACCCTGTTCTTAAATGAAAAATCCTGCTCTGAAACTCTTCTGGACAGATGTAATAGGACCCATTATCACCACACCAGAAAAAATATCTCTTTGATATCCCCAGAGTTAAACTTAATCTGTGTAAACACTCTATGCAAATAAAGAACCCAGTTTATGGAACTCACCCCTATTGAATTGAAAAGCTGTCCAACTTTTACATCATTCAAAAACAATAACTAAAAAGTACCTAATTTCATCTTCATATTTTTTACCTTAGATAAAGGGCGAACCGGTTAGAATGCGAATGAGCCTCTTAATACAGGAAATTAAGCCTGGGTCCTTTATATATATTATACAGTGTTTTCTCTGATATAGCTGCCATATATTAGGATTCCGGCTTTACAGCTAGTGCCGTTTGGCAGAACAAGAAGAGGAAGCAAGAATTAATCATGGTACATCCAGTTACTTAGGTGCTGGAGCTAGCCTCTCACGAGGATAATTTGGTGTCTACATCCTAGTTATACCTGGTGGACTAAGCCTGCTGTACAATAAGATAAGGCACCTCTATTTACTATTTTTTTTTTGAGATATATACAAGAGTTGTTACATTTTTGTACAGCCAATAGTATGCGTAGCGTTTCGGGCAGGTCCCTGGAATACGATCCCGCCGCGATGAATCGTTTTTTTCATCCAAGTACCATTTTACTGTTTGCGTTAAACAGAGGTTACGTTAAGGAATTGCGCCCAGTAACTCCCCGGCCAGGATACGAACCCATGACATAGCGCTCGCGGAACGCCAGGCGAGTGTCTTACCACCACACCAATATATGTAGTTTAATGCAGTAGTTTGATTGGCTGCATATATATAATTTAATATACCCCCCCTATGTGTAAGATCGATTTGTGAGAAATATTGCAGAAATACAGTTCACTTAACATCATACCAATTGCTATCGAAATATATAAATTTACAGTCTCCGTGGTGTAGTGGTAAGACCTCGCCTGGCGTTCCGCGAGCGCTATGTCATGGGTTCGTATCCTGGCCGGGGAGGATTTACTGGGCGCAATTCCTTAACTGTAGCCTCTGTTTAACGCAACAGTAAAATGTGTACTTGGATGAAAAAACGATTCTTCGCGCGGGGATCGTATTCAGGGACCTGCCCGAAACGCTACGCGTACTAGTGCTGTACAAGAATGTACACTCTTGTATATATCTCAAAAAAAAAAAAAAAAAAAAACATAAATATAAATATATATAA
>WNGS01099758.1:0-26580 GCA_020271785.1 Procambarus virginalis
GGATATATATTTTCAATTTGATTTCAAGATACGTGTTTTAATTAAATAAAGTGTATTAATGTCTTTGTGCTTAGTTATCTGTTCCCCTTTGATTAAAGCTGGGTCATTCTTTTGTGGTTTTTATGTACAGTACTAGAAATTCCCCTGTGTTCTTCATTTTATGGATATTAGAGTTGCCCTTGAATCCTCAATCTGTAAAGTAAAGATTACATAAGTTCCTTATACCCCTTCAGTTCATGATTATTGGCTTTTACCCTCCCTGGGAGGTCAATAAAAGACACATTCAGATTCAAACTAGAGAGGTGGTGGCAGTGTTTAATGAGTTTTTACTTAGTGATTTTAAATTAAAAATCCCTTCTCCTGTTGTCACCCCCCACCTTTAATATTCCAGTCTCAATATTAACTGGCAGTTCAGTGAGGGTCATACTGAGCTGCAAGCAGTGTTGAGCTGGGGTGTTGAGTGGAGTAAAGGGAATAGAGCAGGTAAGGGTTATTATACACAGGCATGCACTAACACACACACACACACACAGCAAACAAGTTAGTCCCAGTCCAAAAGGAAAACAGAGAAATGAAGATGACAAACCCATGGTTTAATCAGAGATGTAGGCTAGCTAAGCAGCAAAGTAAAAGGGCATGTAGAAACTATAGGAATAACAGGACACTTGAGAGCAGAGAAAGATACCAGAGTGGCAGGAATGAAAATGTCAGGATGAGAAGAGAGGCAGAAAGACAATACGAAAATGACATCGCAAGCAAGGTAAAGACTCAACGAAGTGTGTGAGAAACTGAATAAAAAATTCCAGGAGGTCTTCACCTTAGAGCAAGGAGAATTTCCAGAGATAAGAGAGGAAACAGTTAACCAGGAACCACTTGAAGAGTTTGAGATTACCAGTGGGGAAGTTATGAAACTTTAACTAGAGTTGTACGTGACAAAGGCAATAGGCCCAGATGGAATCTCCCCTTGGATACTAATGGAAGGAGCAGAAGCACTGTGCTTGCCATTCTCCATAGTGTATAACAAATCACTGGCATCAGGGGAACTGCTAGAAATTTGGAAAGCAGCTAATGTATTACTGATATACAAGAAAGGAGAAAGACAGGAGGCATTGAACTACAGGCCAGTGTCCCTGTTACGACCCTGGGTGCCTCAGTTGGAAACCAGAGGTCAAATTTGAGCTAAATAAAATATTTTATAGAAGGGGATGCATGACGAGACGTCTTTGTCCCTATCTTCCCTGCCAGACGTAAGACAATTCTTGTTTCTCAAAGAGCATGTAAAGACTGAGCTTGGGGTTGATTATTAAATAATAAAATAGGCACCAACTATGTTTACTAATACTTTCTAATCATTTGTAAAGTAAACCTGAGTAAACTTGGTATAGGGCGCCGGTACGATTAGTTGAGCAGTCTGCCGGCAGTGAGCCAACTGAGGGAGGAGACTGGAGACAAGTGGTCTTCTCTGTTAGGCGTTCGAGGTGTCAACAGCTGGACTCTGTGGCTCGGCGTCTCTCTCTCTCCCCTTCTACCCATCCTCTTACTTATTTCCTTTACCTTAAGTTAAGTTATATTTATTGTACTTGTAAGGGTGCCTACTCTGGAAGTTGGAGATTTGGGTAGACCTGTGGTAGTAGTTGCCAGTGTTTTGGGTACCGCTAGTGTAGTGTTTGTGGTGTTGTGTGAAGTACCACGTGGGCGCTACCCTAAGCTACCCAAGCTTCAAGTATTTCACCCGTAGTACTTTACCCTAGCTTGTGTTCAGTGTAAAACCTTGTATCCTGCTTAAGTGGACCAAGGCTTTTAACGTAAGTTAGTGTGGTAAAGTTATTATAATTATTGTTATTGGTGTGAATGTATATGGGGGGTTGTTAAGAGGGTTTAATAAATAAGTTAGTTTTGAGGTGTATCGTATCCATTACTCCTGTTGTAGTGTCGTAGTTGATTGTATCCCAGACGACAGATCTGTTTTAAAACTTTCAGTATAAACAGGAACCTATGTTCCTTGGGGGCCGGGCTTAATTGTGTCACTACCCAGTTACACCTTGATTCTAACTGCTGACCCTGCTCCATAATACACTAGATTCCCGATAGTACAGTTCCACATTTTTTATAACAAGTGGTTGGCCAGTCCGGGAGGAACTTTATTATTGTAAAAAATTAGATTTTTAAGTGCCAAAACTAAAAATTCTTGTTTTCCGCAGAACAGTTGTGTGCTAGCCTAGGGTCCAGCTCTTCTAGCGAAGGACATTCTTTGCACTGACTGGACACCCAGCTGGATCCCTTCACGATTAAGGTTAGTGTGGCCTTGTGTTAGGGGCCGTGCAAATTTTTGTTTTCTTCCAATTTTTATTTTTAATTTTGTCTGTGGCTAGGAGCTAAATTTTTTAGTGATGTCATCTGAAATGCAGAGACTGGCAATGGAGCCTTCATTGGTAGAGATAAAGAAACTTACCAAGTCTAATTTAGTATTGTTAGGCAAGGAATTTGGCCTAGAATTAAATGACGCAGATAAAAAGTGGACTTTGGTGAATGAAATAGTACAACATTGTATTGATGAAGAACTATTGGCAAGTGATACACCTTTATGCCAGCCTACCCAAGCGGAAAGTGCCGCTCATAGGGACAGAGAGTTAGCTCTAGAGTTAGCAAAAATAAAATTAGAGGAGCAAAGACTCAAAACCGAGGAGGCTAGAATTAGAGCGAATGCCACTGGACCACCACCTGCCGGGGATTCAAACCCCAGGCATTATGAGAAAAAGCATAACTTGCCTGAGTTTTCAGAGTCGGACCCTCAAAGGTTTTTCAACCATTTTCAGAGACTGGCCATGTCCATGAACTGGCCAAAGGAAGAGTGGGTGAAAATCCTACAGGGGCGGCTTAGGGGTAAAGCCCAAGATATTTTTATAAATATGCCTGACGACGAGTGTTTTGAATATGGTAAAGTCAGGGAACGAATTTTGAGGTCATATGAAATTACTCCTGAAGCTCACTGCCAAGCTTATCGCAACCTTAGGCCTACTCACAACCAACCTCTCACTGAATTTGCTAATGATCAAATTAGATTGTTTGATAAATGGATTCGCTCGGCTAAAGTCGAAACATACGAGGCACTGAAGAATGTAATTTTAAGGGAACAGTTTACAGATAGTATGCCAGATAATGTAGCACAGTATATTAGAAGAAGGGTAGAGGTAAATTCTAAAATAGGGGATTTGGCCAAGATGGCAGAAATCTACCAGTTGGCGGGCAAAAGGCCCAATAAAAATAATTTTACCCCACAGAGTAGCAAAACTTATACCCACAGCCAGTCCAGACCAGCTCATTCTAACCTGGTCCTAATGCACCTTCTGTTTCAGACATAACTAACCCTGTTAAATTGTCTAGCCCCACGACACCTAAGACTGAACCGAAGGGTAATTCTGTTAGTAATGTCTCTTCTCCCCGACGTATCTGTGGTCACTGTAAACGTCCAAACCACAATATTAGCCGTTGTTGGCAACTGTACCCGGAAAAAAGACCCAATGCTCTCGTCGTGACACAGGGCTTGAGGCCTTCTGAAGGGTTAGGGAGTAAGACCTCCAACCCACAGTGGTTGGACCTGCTTACCCCATTCTTATCGAAAGGGAGACTACTTTTGTCTGAGGGTTCTTTCTGGAGGGACGTGGTGATCTTCCGAGACACCGGTGCCATCCAGACTTTAATTTTAGAGAGTGCTTTGCAAGGTGCCAACACTCTCGACACTGGAGAGGTGGTACTGGTCGAGAGCGTCACTAGTGATACTCGAGCAGTACCCCTCCGTAAGGTTACCCTGGAATCTGATTTCCACAAGGGTATTTGTACAGTCGGAGTCACTTCGTACCTACCTTTCCCTAATGTTGATGTAATATTGGGTAATGATTTAGCAGGGGATAAGGTAGGGGACTCCAGACTGCCTATTATGTTGCCTACCTCTAAGGTTTGCCTGGATCCACCCGCTGCAGAGGATAATGTTGTGTACCCTGTGTGCGTGGTGACCAGGTCTATTGGACTTAAATGTAAGGGCAGCCCTGTGCTTGCCAAGGTGGTAAATCCCGAGGACACGAGGGACTTTCCGAGTGGTGAAAGCCAAGTGGACCTTGCGGACACATTCATGGCCCGACTCGATGACGGGGCTGAGGACATTGTGGAGAGCCTACCACCACCACCTACCGAGAGTAGTGGGGAGGTGGAGGAGAACACTGTTGAGCCTCGGCCAATGGCATCTGATCAAGGCCTAGATACATCCTTGAGTGAGTTACAGAAAGCTGACCCCAGTCTTGCAGAATGTCATGAGGCAGCCGTCTCTATGGAGGAAATTGTAGACGCAGTAACTGGGTACTACTACAATGATCGGATTTTGATGAGAAAATGGAGACCACAGAGTGCTCCCTTGTCAAATGAGTGGGAGGTAGTCCACCAGGTTATGTTGCCGACCTGCTATAGAGAAAGAGTTTTGTCAGCTGCCCATGATGATCCTATGGAGGGACATCAAGGTATTAATATTACTTATCGCAAAATCTGCAAGTATTTTTTCTGGCCCAAGCTGAAAAGCGATGTGGCAAAATTTTGTAATGCATGTATCGCTTGTCAACTTGTTGGGAAACCAAACCAGACTCCACCTAAAGCTCCTCCTCCTATTGTTGTGCCGGAGGAACCATTTTCTCATGTGGTAATGAACTGTGTTGGCCATTACCTAGAACTAAGTCTGGTAATATTTACCTAATCACGATGATGTGTATCACGGCTCATTACCCAGAGGCTTTTGCTGTAAGGAACATCCGAGCAAAGACTGTTGTTGCTCGTATATTGCAATTTTTTTCCACTTTTGGACTGCATCGGGTCGTGCAAACTGACAATGGTACTAACTTTAAGTTTGACACTTTTGAACAATTTTGTAAGGACCATGGAGTAACTCACAAGGTTTCCAGCCCATACCATCCACAGAGTGAGGGGGTAATTGAACGGTTCCATCTAACTCTGAAGCAGATGTTGAAGACATCTTGCCGTGTTGAAGACAACTTGCCGTATGTTTTGTTTGCTGCTAGGGAGGGGTTGCAAAGTTCACCGGGTTGTTCTCCTTTTGAGTTAGTCTTTGGCCATAAAGTTCGTGGACCCATGCAAATGTTACAGGAGAATCTGTTAGGGAACGTAATGTTAACCGAAGGTTCGGCTTTCTTTGTGCAACACCTCCAGAGACTCAAGGACTGCAAGGCTGCGGCACTAAAGTATCTTGGGAAGGCCCAAGAAAATATGAAAGAACGATACGAGGCTAAGGCTAAGTTGCGGGTATTTCAGCCTGGTGACCCTGTCCTGGTATTAAAGCCTCGACTAGGGAGCACTATGTTCCACAAGTACGAAGGCCCCTACATTGTGACAGAAAAGACTGGAGACCTTACGTACAAAGTGAGACACTCTGACAAGCGTAACCAGGTAATGCTCGTACACGTGAATTGGCTGAAGAAGTTCCAGGGCCCCAGGCCCATTGCACTAACCAATGTTTCCATTTCCAGTGAGGGAGGGGATGAGTGTTCTGGGGACCCAACTAATCTCATTCTCAATAATTCTAGTTCTGTGAATGCTGTGGAGGAGGGACTGTCCCATATGCAGATATCCCAACGTGAAGAGGTGCAGTCGTTGCTTGACGAATTCTCCAGTCAGTTCGGGGAGGTCCTGACCCAGACTGATGCCATTTACCATGATGTCAAGTTGACGGACTACACCCCCATTCGCCTTTATCCCTATCGGATGAGTCCGGAAAAGAAGGCCATCGTACGGAAGGAGGTTGACTTCTTGCTCCAGCACGGCCTCATCAGGCCGAGCCAGGGCTTTTGGTGCTAGCCCTGCCTTTTGGTCCCCCCAAACCAGACGGCTCCTGGCGACTATGCACCGACTACCGGCAGCTCAACAATGTGACCATTGTGGATGCCTATCCGTTGCCCCGTCTCGAGGACTGCATCGACGAAATCGGGAACACCACGTATGTCTCGAAATTCGATCTCTCAAGGGGGTACTATCAAATCCCGCTCACTGAACATGCTAAACAACTAACTGCGTTCGTGACACCCGAGGGTGTTTTTGAGTATCAAGTGTTACTGTTCGGCTTGCATAATGCCCCTGCCACGTTCCAGAGGCTAATGAACTCTTTTCTCGCTAATGTGCCAAATTGTCGGGTGTATTTAGATGACATTGTGCTATTTGATAGTTATTGGGCTGACCACATAGCTAGGTTATGCCAGTTGTTCACAGTTTTGAAAAATGCAAATCTAACCTTAAATGCAAAAAAGTGTCATTTTGGCCAAGGCACAGTGACGTACCTCGGTTATGAAGTGGGCCAAGGAAAAGTGTTACCTCGGCAAGATAAAATCAGTGCCATTCTGGACTATCCAGTGCTCCGGTCTAAAAAGGACATTCAACGATTTATCCATATGTGTGCGTACTATCGACGCTTTTGTCAGAACTTTTCCAGTGTTGCTACTCCTCTCACAGACTTGTTGCGGAAGACCATTAAATTTAAGTGGTCATCAGACTGTGTAATGGAGAGGCATTTAAAAATTTGAAATTGATCTTAGCTTCCGCCCCAGTACTTGCTAGTCCAAGGTTCGACCGTCCATTTAAAATTCAGGTTCACGCGTCTGACTCGGGTGCTGGTGCAGTGTTGTTGCAAACTGGGGATGATAAAGTGGAACACCCAGTATATTATTACTCTGTGAAATTTGACAAGGCGCAACACAATTATTCAGTGGTAGAAAAAGAGGCGTTGGCGCCAGTGTTAACATGTAAAAAGTTCAAAGTCTACCTCACAGGTAATATAGTGGAAGTGTACACGGACTATAACCCACTAGTTTTCATGAATCTAGATGAAGCAGAAGAATAAACGCATCCTCAGGTGGGCATTGTACCTACAGGACTTCAATCTGTCTATTATCCACCTACCGGGCCGACTCAACGTGATAGCCGACGCTCTGTCCCGGTTGCCTGAGTAGCATTCATCTGAGCCACAGAAAGCCATATACCAACTGTCATGCTTTAGTTATTTTTTTTGTAGGTTCTCCTGTGACATTAAATATTCCTTGTCCAATTTATTTACTTCCCTGTTATTTTTTTTTGTATGTGTTTTTTTTAGAGAATTCCTTTGTACTTTTCTTGCAGAGAAATTGTTGTTTTGATTGATTTTCTTTTATGTCATGGATTTTCCTTTTTATTCTCTGTATACTCTTACAAAAAAATGACTACTATTCTAGTAGTCACATTTTTTTTCTTTGAAGGGGGGAGGAGAATTATGACCCTGGGTGCCTCAGTTGGAAACCAGAGGTCAAATTTGAGCTAAATAAAAATTTTTATAGAAGGGGACGCATGACGAGACGTCTTTGTCCCTATCTTCCCTGCCAGACGTAAGACAATTCTCGTTTCTCACAGAGCATGTAAAGACTGAGCTTGGGGTTGATTATTAAATAATAAAATAGGCACCAACTATGTTTACTAATACTTTCTAATCATTTGTAAAGTAAACCTGAGTAAACTTGGTTTAGGGCGCTGGTACGATTAGTTGAGCAGTCTGCCGGCACTATTGTGGAGGAGGACTGGAGGAGTGGGAGGACTGAGGAGGAGACTGGAGACGAGCGGTCTTCTCTGTTTGGTGTTCGAGGTGTCAACAGCTGGACTCTGTGGCTCGGCGTCTCTCTCTCTCTCTCTCCCCTTCTACCCGTCCTCTTACTTATTTCCTTTACCTTAAGTTAAGTTATATTTATTGTACTTGTAAGTGTGCCTACTCTGGAAGTTGTAGATTTGGGTAGACCTGTGCTAGTAGTTGCCAGTGTTTTGGGTACCCCTAGTGTAGTGTTTGTGGTGTTGTGTGAGATCCACGTGGGCGCTACCATAAGCTTCCCAAGCTTCANGGTGGTAAAAACTCCAGGCAGTATATCTCCTTTTAATTGACTTCATAAATTAAAGTTTATCTTATTTTTTCTTAGTAGGTAAGAAATTGAGTGGACTGTATGTACTTGTTAAAACTGCCTGAAATTAATCTCACACAAATTGGGGGGGACAATTTGTAGCTTAAACCACTTTGTAATGGCTCCTTCTTAAACTACAAATTGTTTACCTAAGTTTAATTATATTATTTTATCATACCACATATGGTGGTCTAATCTACTATTATTTCAACAATTATTACTAGTTATGAATACTACTACTACAATAACTAGAATGGCCTTATCTGAGCCTGTAGTAAGGGCCTGCTAAGGCTGTGTCATGTTAGCATCTATGTGGGTGTGGCCCTGTGCCTCATGGTGCCAATGGCGGCTGTGGAGGCCTTCAAGGCTGGCAACAGCTAGGTACATGTACATAGTTCTACTGCTCAGCTACTTGCTGTTCCAAGTCACAATTTACCTGTTTGGGATGCAAGGAGTTAGTACATTTCCCTAAACATATCAATACAGGTATAACATGGTATGTGAGGGCTGTAAAAATGGGGTACACGTACATGGTGTTGGTGTTGTTCATATATCATAACCGCCAATCCCTTGATATTAATCAGTGCACTAGAATAATAAACAAATACTGGTAAGACGGATACTGGAGTGCTCTTATTTGTAGTAGTGATGTTGCTATGGCAGTTTCTTAAGGCAGAGTAGGTCTATCCTGTGTGGCCATTATCACACACGAGCTGCCCCCATTGTTATTGTGTGAGCGTGGCGTCTGTAAGAGACGCTCAGCCTCCTATTGTTCCAATATTTTTTCCACTTCTAAGTTAAATTTACGTTAACAAGGGAATCAAGCTATATTTTGGTGTTAATAATTATATTCAGTCTTATTGAACACTTTTTTATTCAATTTAGACATTAAACTGTTGTATGAACAGTGGTTTAATAATGTAAATACTGCGGCGACGTCGATGACGTCACGGAGTCTCCCATTCTCTAATTTTAAGAGGATACTGTTAAGGGAAGACTATACTATTTGTGTGTGTCGGTTTCCCGACATAATTCCGGGGGGGAAGAACACGGGTCGAAGTCCCGGTAAGGACTGCGATCACTTTATTCTTCTCCTACAGAATTATAATGCTGCTTTAATTTGAGTTTACATTGTTGAGCTGCAGTCCTTTGGGGACGTATGTCCCGTACTGGCGTATCGGGTGCTGGAAGTCGCTGTACGTCTTCGTTCCTGGCCAGTTCTAAAGGAACTAATTTCTCTAAAGTTTTGAGAGTAGTGTTGCCTCGGCATTTCACTTTCACTATTCTCAAGATGCCCTGGCTGTCTGGATGAACAGAGACTATTTGACCTATAGGCCACTCTGAGCGTGGTCCATCACTATCCACCAGAACTATGTCACCAGGGTTCAAGTTAATTCTGTTGTAGGGGTTGTTTGCCCCGTAATGATACTCTCTCAGAGCTGTAAGGTATTCTCGAGTCCATACGTCATTCCACCGACTTATCACCCTTGATAGATGTTTGAAACGTTGAACCAAATCACTCTCTTGGACATATGAAGGATCCTCTGGTTCCTCGTCCGTAAGGGACACAAGTGTTTTGAGAGGTCTACCATACATCAAATGAGCTGGACTTAATGGTTCACGCTGCAAAACATCATCAGAGAGGTAGGTAAGTGGTCGGTTATTGACTCGTGCTTCTATCTCTATGACTACTGTTTGAAGCTCCTGCAGGTCAATCTTTTGGCGGTGTAGGGTTTTCCGTAGAGAACGTTTTACCGTACCAACCATGCGTTCATAGAAGCCTCCGTGCCATGGTGCTCTGGGAGGTATGAATTTCCAATGGCACTGCCGTTGATTTAGGGCTGTGCGTACCTTTGGATGTGTCCAGATTTTCCTCAGACATGCTTCTCCTGCCACTAAGTTGGACCCATTGTCTGAGATCATTAACTTAGGACAGGATCTACGTGAAGCAAACCTGCGGAAAGCCTGTAAGAATGCTTCGGCACTCATATCGGGAGTCACTTCTAGATGGACTGCCCTTGTTGTGGCACAAGTAAAAAGACAATGTAAGCTTTTACTGGTTTCTTGTCTTTAGTGCCTGTAAGTGTTAGTGCTCCTGTGAAATCTACTCCTGTAGTCTCAAAGGGACGAATATGTACGACTCGCTCCTTCGGAAGTGGAGGTGGGCCAGGATATGGACACACTCTGGCATCGTATCTCCGGCAAACAACACAGGATTTGATTATTGATTTTACTGTCTGTCTACCTTGGGGTAGCCAGTACTGTTGTCTTAAGTCTGTGAGAGTATCTAATACCCCACCATGCAGAGTGCAGTATTTGTGTATATGTAACACAATTAGTTTGCTTACTATGTGGTGACGAGGGAGCAATATTGGATTTTTTGCTTCCAAATCTATGTCAGCGTGCTGTAAGCGGCCTCCGCATCTGATTATGTTATAATTGTCAGTGTCTAACCAGAGACCCAGATCACGTTGTAGCTTCTTTGGAACATTGTCAAATTCTGTCCCGAATGTGTCGATCTGAGCTCTTTTGACCCAATACCTTAGGGCATTAGGGAATTTATGCTTGATTCCTATTTTCTTTAGAAAATCAAACACTACTTGGGTGACACCTATAAGTTTGTTCAGTTCAGAGTACCGAGTAGGATCAATTACCAAAGTCCGAGGTGGTTCTGGGTTCTCAGTGGGAACAGTAACATTGGTCACAATGACTTGTGGCTTTTGTTCAGGCCACTGGTCGCTGATTAGCCACTGAGGTCCATTGAACCACATCTCTGCCTTTGTTAATTGCCGTAAAGTCAGTCCTCGGGAGAGATAGTCAGCTGGATTCTCTTTTGTGGGTACATATCTTAGTTTATACCCTGCTGATAACTCTCGTATTTCCTTAACGCGGTTACTCACGTAAGGATTCTTACTGTTATTGTTCTTAACCCACTGTAGTACTGCCTCATTATCTGACCAAACTACTGTTTCTTTAAAGTGGATGTGGCGTAAGGCCTTGATCAAATAATGAGCCAATCTTACTCCTAACAGTAAGGCTGTTAATTCCAGTTGTGGCAGTGATCTTTTCTTTAAAGGTGCCACTCTGGCCTTTGATGTGAGCAAATTGGCTTGCCCATTTGTGACCAGGTAAGCTACTGTTCCATAAGCCTTTCCTGAGGCATCACAGAATACATGTAGCTTAATTGGTTCTTTTTCATTTACTACTGTGTTCCTGGGGAACTTGACAGACTCTAGGGTACTTAAATCTTTTACTAACCCTTGCCATTTTTCTTGTAGAGCAGGTGTTAGAAGATCATCCCAGCCTATCTTTTGTTGCCAACATTCCTGTATTATCAACTTCCCATTAATCAGTACTGGGCTTAATAGTCCTAATGGGTCGAAGGGTTTGCTGACTTGTGATAGTAATTTTCTCATTGTTAAGTTAGTGGTATCAGGCTCCACTGACTTGATTGTCAACTGATCTGTTGTCGTGTTCCATTCGACACCTAGTACCTTTGTCATCTCGGGTACCTGGTAATCGGGAAATTCAGTTGAGATCAGTTGATTTAATTTTTCATTGTTAGAGACCCAAGATTGGAGAGGCATATTGGCTCCCATTAATTCTCGATTGGCCTCATGGTATATGTCCAACAGTTTACTTTCACTGTTGGTTGTACCTTGAAAATTATCCACATACAGGTTTTTGCTAATTTCTGTCTTGTTTGGGCTATTGGACTTCTTCAAGTGCGTATCCAAGGTAGCTTGGAGCAGAAAAGGAGATGACGTGGCGCCAAAAAGGACAGAGGCAAACCGGTAAGTGATTAATTCACTGTTCGGATCGTTAGGATCCTTAATCCATAGGAACTTTGTGTAGTTCCGGTCTTCTTCTTGAAGACCTACCCTAAGGAATGCCTTGCTGATGTCGGCCGTATATGCATAAGTCCCAATACGGAACTTTAACAGCACGTCGTAAAGCCTTTGTGTTAGGCTAGGGCCAGTTTGAAGACAGTCGTTTAACGAAACACTACTCGGCCTCATTTTAGCACTGCAATTAAATACTATCCGTAATGGGGTAGTTGCAGAATTCTTCTGTACACAATGATGTGGTAAGTAGTGACCTTCCTTTGGGTTATCATTTGTAACAACTTCGATAAATTTGTCATCGAGTTGCTTCTGTATTATTTCATGGTACAACTTCAAGTTCTCAGGTTGTCTTTGTAAGCGCAACACCTGTGATCTCAATTGGTTTTGTGCCATAAAATGGTTGACGGGTAGCTGAGGGTGATTCAGCTTCCATGGTAGCCTGACCCAGTATTGATTATCTCTGTATATAACTGAGTCCAGGTATTGTTTGTAAGTCCAGTCATCATCTGGGCTAGGTTGTTCAGGGACAATGCCGAGAGTTGCCAGGTCCCATAACTTGTGTACAGGGGGATCAAGCTCTTCCTCGGACATGTCTCTGAGTTGCAGTGGAGACTGGTCTCCTAGTCATGCAACCATTACTGGGTTGGCATGTTGGTGTTCTACAGGTGCGGGTTGGTTTAGCCGTAATACAGGGCCTGTTAGCAAATAGCCACCTGCAGATGGTAACACGTTCATACCGTGTTTGTATTCCTTTCCTTTGATAAACTTATGGTAGACATCTGATCCCATAAGGATTCCAATATTGGAAAGGTTATCTGTTGTGATTTTATCAGCCAAATGAATTCCCCTTTTTTCTAGGAATTTGGCTGTTGTCCCCAGACCATATACATACAGATCTGTTGGGAATCTATCTACTACTAGAGCTTGTACATTTTGTTCGTAACCTCCTAATCGTACTTTGGGTTGTACTACCTTGAAAACTCGGGCTCCTGAGTCAGTCAGGAATCCTGCTATGTTTATTCGTGTCTCCTCTACAGGTGTAAGTTTCAGGGTATCTACCAACTCTTTGGATATAAAGGTCAATTGGGACCCTTGATCAAATAATCCACGTACGGTGGCTTTGTTCTCTCCATTTCTAATGATCAATCGTGCAGTAGGTAGAGCTGATTTATGTTTAGACCTTGTTGAGAAAACACTTATGTCAGGTAGCACAGTACAAAGCTGTACTGAGGTGTTAGTTCCTTCCTCCTCCTGTGGTTTGGCAGACTTTGTACTTGAATCCCCACAAAGTGCTGTATGGTGTTGACCCTTATGGCACCTATAACAGGTGCGTATTGTTGATGTGCAGCTGTCGGGATGATGTTCCCTTATACACTTGGTACATCTATGTATCTCCTTGAGTCGTTTTATGCGTGTTGCACGATCGGGGTATCGTCTGCAATTGTACATGGAATGTGATTGTTCACAGAACAGACATGGTCTCCAGACGTTAACAGTATCTTGAGGAGTCACCGATTTGGGTGACGCGTTACCTGTAGGTTTGGAGGTACCAACTGCGTATGTGCCCACACTGCCTTGTCTCCACTTTGGAGAGGGAGAAGTTGTTTTAGATTTGTTTGGAGTACTGTTTGTACTCTGTTGTTTACTATTAGTAGTAGACGAAGGTTTAGATGTCGCCTTTTCATCTGGGATAACTCTTTCTCGTTCTATGATGGTTTGTAACCCCTTTGTAATCTCTGTTACTGTCAGATATGACTTTCCATACAACACAAACAACTTATCCAGGATGTCCCTGGGTAATTTGCGAGTCATATGGACTTGGATTATCCAGTCTGATTCATCCAAGTTTACTTTATTTTTAAGTGCCTTAAGCAAAGACTCAAGCTCCAATCTAAAGGCTTGGAGTGAGACTGCTGTATTATTTGGATGTTTAATATCTAACAGCTTCTGGGTTAAAATTCTGATAGTCCTTTCAGGCTTTGCATAGTTGTCCTTGAGTAGTTGTACAGCATTGTCATAATCGTCATCTGTGTGATTCAGATTACAGACTACCTGAAAGGCTTCATCCTTCAAGACACTCTGTAAATACGTAAACTTTGTCGTCTTTGGTACATTGACATTAGAATCCACAGAATCGACAAATTTGCTCCAGAAATTGTCCCAATTCTCGTCCTCTGTTCCAGAAAAAGTTGGGAGACTGAGTGATGGTAATTTGACTTCTGGTGCTGTCTGATTCTGGGTAGTTGTAGCTGCAATATTTATATTGGCCTTATGGGCGTCTATCAAATCTTCATAGATTTGTAATTGAACAAACATTGCATCTTCATAATCAGAGTGTTCTTGGAGAATGTTGTTCATCGTATCTTCATCAATACTAGAAACGTTCAGTAAATCTTGATACTGTTTCATTTGTTGCAACACACGGTCATATTTGTTCCGTGTAAGCTTAAGATAGTTTTCCAGTGCTGCATAATTAACTGGAGTTTGATTACTCATGTCTTCACATTTGTTAATCTGCCTTGTGAGATGCCCCTTTAAGGCCCTAAGGGTTAATTTTACATTTTGGAGTGTAGACATCTTGAAAGTACTTGCTAGTCGTATGGACTTTTAACTATTTGGCACTTGAATTAATAAAGCAACTAGTTTCCGAACTAGAGCTGTTTATCATTTAAAATATACTACTGTATAATCATACACGCTATAATTTGAGTGGTAAGCCTGTATCAATGCTGGTATTCCGCAAGCTAGCCCGTCATTATCACTCTTGGTTGGTACAGAGACACAGGTTAACACTCAAAGGTGAAATGATTATAGTTAAATTATACCTATAATTATATGTATGAATATCAGGTTGACAACACAACTCGGGTTGTCATGAATACTGCATAAAAATATGTACTTGCTAGGTTGTAATATATGTTCAACTCTAGACAAGTGTAAAAAATTCTTACCCTTACACCAGGTTAGCACAATAAATTAAACTAGGTTGCTGTACAACACCAGCCTAAAATGTCCTACCCTTGTGCAAGAATTTGCTGTAAACAATGTGGTATGCAGTATGTAATGGTGCAATATTAAAGTAATGTTTATACTTAAATTACAAAAACATTTATAAGTAACTTATAAGTAAAGTAGCCTCTTATCAACCTCTTGTAATGAAAAGGCACAATAGTTCTTTGGCATAGGCCTCAGAACAATAATAGTGCTTTGTTGTAGTTTTGCTTGCTATGAGATTGAAAAGTTAGGCTAGAAAATGTAAATATAGCAATGTCTTTCTGCTATAATATTGCACTACTAATGTATATCAGGATTTTATAACTAGATGCAATGTACCTACTGGTTAACTGTAATAATCATCTAGGTTCAAAGGACCATAATTTATGTGGTAAAAACTCCAGGCAGTATATCTCCTTTTAATTGACTTCAATAAATTAAAGTTTATCTTATTTTTTCTTAGTAGGTAAGAAATTGAGTGGACTGTATGTACTTGTTAAAACTGCCTGAAATTAATCTCACACAAATTGGGGGGGACAATTTGTAGCTTAAACCACTTTGTAATGGCTCCTTCTTAAACTGCAAATTGTTTACCTAAGTTTAATTATATTATTTTATCATACCACATATGGTGGTCTAATCTACTATTATTTCAACAATTATTACTAGTTATGAATACTACTACTACAATAACTAGAATGGCCTTATCTGAGCCTGTAGTAAGGGCCTGCTAAAGCTGTGTCATGTTAGCATCTATGTGGGTGTGGCCCTGTGCCTCATGGTGCCAATGGCGGCTGTGGAGGCCTTCAAGGCTGGCAACAGCTAGGTACATGTACATAGTTCTACTGCTCAGCTACTTGCTGTTCCAAGTCACAATTTACCTGTTTGGGATGCAAGGAGTTAGTACATTTCCCTAAACATATCAATACAGGTATAACATGGTATGTGAGGGCTGTAAAAATGGGGTACACGTACATGGTGTTGGTGTTGTTCATATATCATAACCGCCAATACCCTTTGAATATTAATCAGTGCACTAGAATAATAAACAAATACTTGGTAAGACGGATACTGGAGTGCTCTTATTTGTAGTAGTGATGTTGCTATGGCAGTTTCTTAAGGCAGAGTAGGTCTATCCTATGTGGCCATTATCACAACACACGAGCACCCATTGTTATTGTGTGAGCGTGGCGTCTGTTGAGACGCTCCGCCTCCCTAGTTGTTCCAATATTTTTTCCACTTCTAAGTTAAATTTACGTTAACAAGGGAATCAAGCTATATTTTGGTGTTAATAATTATATTCAGTCTTATTGAACACTTTTTTATTCAATTTAGACATTAAACTGTTGTATGAACAGTGGTTTAATAATGTAAATACTGCGGCGACGTCGATGACGTCACGGAGTCTCCCATTCTCTAATTTTAAGAGGATACTGTTAAGGGAAGACTATACTATTTGTGTGTCGGTTTCCCGACACTTACCACAATTACCACAATTACACCTCACCACTGCAGTGTTACTGGACACCTAAAACACCAGTTGGCGACCTTAAAGGCTGTGTAAGAGTTCTGTGTCGGGGCGGGCCACAGATTGAGGGAACGATCTGTGCCTCCACTCATCTTGCAATTTAAGGCCGGTTGTGAGATCGACTGGGGTACTCTCCGGGGCGTGCAGTGGAGCCTAGAGGATCGAGGGAAGACCCGTAGAACGACGGTGAATAAGGGTTATTGTCGGAGCAACCACCTGGAGAGGAGATCCAGTCTACCTTTGCTTTAACCCTTCACTAACGAGAGCCGTGACACCCCGACATTGGTGACCTTGCCAGGATTAAGAGCTAGATCAAGGTTGTAATTGTGGTATTAAATATCAGGCCTAAGTTGTCACTTGCAGTCACAAGATGGAGGATGATAAAGTAGCCAGTTTTATTGACACGAGAGACGAACAAGTACTGGAGGAGTGCACCAAGGCACAGCTGCAGACGATCGCCGACCACTTTGGGATCAAGTTGAGAGCTTCCAAAGTGGGAGAAAGAAGATTTGAGATCATGGCACAGCTCAAGGCACGTGATGAAGCCTTCGGAGAGGAGCGGCCACAGACACCTGCCAGTATGGGAGAGAACCTGAGTACCGGTGGCAGCAGCCGGGGATCCAGTGGCAGTAGGCGCAGTGTCAAGCTGGAAATAATGAGGCTGCAGCTGGAAGCACAGATGCGCAGAGAAGAAAGGGAAGCACAGCTGCAAAGAGAAGACAGAGAGGCACAGCTGCGCAGAGAAGAAAGGGAAGCAAAGCTTCAAAGAGAAGAAAGAGAAGCACAGCTGCGCAGAGAAGAGAGAGATGCACAGCTGTGCAGAGAAGAAAGAGAAGCACAGCTGAAGCGCGAGGATGCAGAAAGAGAAGCACAGCTGCGTAGAGAAGAACGAGAGGCACAGCTGAAGGAGCGCGAAATAGATGCTAGGACGAAGCTGCAGGAGGTTGAAGCGAACAAGGAGATTGAGCTGAAACGAGCTGAGCTAGGACTAGTTCCAACTGCCCCACCACAACAGCAGGAAGACCGCTGAGTGAGAGAGAGGGATTTGCCCGTCTTCGTGCCTAATGAGGCCGAGGGCTTCTTCGAGCATTTCGAAAGGGTCGCTACGTTGAAGAAGTGGCCGAGGGCAGAGTGGGTGGAGCTAGTTCAGGGAAGGCTCACTGGTGAAGCTTGTGAAGCTTACAATATGCTCGATCTCCAGGAATGTACCAACTACGATGCAGTAAAACGAGCCGTGCTCCATTCATTCAAGCTGACGCCGGAGTGCTATAGGAAAAGGTTTAGAGAATGTACCCGATAGCCAGGAAAATCGTATGCGGAGACGGCGAGGGACATGGAAAGGAAATTCTTGAAATGGCTGGAGTCGGAAGGAGCAAGATCGGCTGAAGAGATCAAGAGGCTAATGGTCATGGAAAAATTCATGTCCGTGCTCTCTCCCGAGATTAGGGTGAGAGTAAAGGAAGCGGACATCAAGGACCCGCGAGCCGCAGCCGATCGAGCAGACATGCTAGAAGAAGCTTTACGTCCACGTCGAGAGGGACAGCACCGACCGCCCGCATTCTCCAGCTATGGGAGGAGTAATAGAAGGTCGGACGGTTGGAGGACAGGACCGAGTTATCCTAAGTCCTACCCCTCGAATGGAGACAGCAGAGGACAGAAGAGTGCTGTGGAACCGCCGAAGAAGTCACCGAGGGAGAGCTCAAGAGATCTTGTTATCGTTACGGCCGGAGATGCTGAGCATGAGTCTTTGGAAGGCGCAAGAGAAGTCCGCGGGAGGAGAAGGATCCGCTGTTTCAACTGCGGGTTAATGGGACACATTGCACGCGAATGTAGACGTCCTAAGCAGCGGGGTTACGTTGCTTTTGTACGGGTAGAGAACCCGTTAGCCGAAGGAGTGCGGGATGGACCCGTACGTAGGAAGAAGGAGGCTAACCCATTCGTGCGTGAGGGAACTGTAAGGGTGGGGGACGCAGACCCTATCCCGGTAATGATGCTGAGAGATACTGGGGCGGAATTTACCCTGGTGAGCAGAACCCTTTTCCCTGAGTGTCACGAGAATACCTGTGTAGGTGAGGCAAGTGTGAACACTGTGGGAGGCCCGGTGCAGATGCCCCTACACCAGGTAACCCTGAGTTCGGATTATGGATGCCAAACCCTAATAGTAAGGGTCTGTGCAACGATGCCCACGAGGGAGGCACAGGTCATTTTGGGAAATGACACATGTGGAGGACGTGTCCTACCGAGCCTCGTGAAGGACGAGGAGTGCTTGGAGCGCTTAGAGAAGAAAGGCGGAGTGTTCGACGCCTGTGGGGACGAGAAAGGAATCGCCATGGAGGCGTTCCCTGTATGTGCCGTAGTTCCGAGGCAGTGCGACGGACGAGGAGGGAGTGGATCTAATGAGGCCGACGAGGAGACGTCCGCCGAGACGAGAGATATTAGAAAGAACTTTTTTAGTGTCAGAGTGGTTGACAAATGGAATGCATTAGGAAGCGATGTGGTGGAGGCTGACTCCATACACAGTTTCAAGTGTAGATATGATAGAGCCCAATAGGCTCAGGAATCTGTACACCTGTTGATTGACGGTTGAGAGGCGGGACCAAAGAGCCAGAGCTTAACCCCCGCAAACACAACTAGGTGAGTACATGTAGTGATCTATGCAGACCATGGCTCTCCCCCTCTCCCCTTGCCTTCGTCATTGTACTCTCCCTTGTTCCCCCTCCTCTCTCATTTGTCACAGTCTGACCCTCGATGGTCATATCCTTGAAGTCAAGAGTCCCTCTCATCCCTGGCCCCTCTCTGTTCCCACTTATTTTTCCCTCTCAATCCCTCTTCCATGCCTTCCTTTAACCGTTGACAAATTCGAGGAGCAGTTCACTCAGGGCTAATATAACCGCAGTCTTACATTTCGCCTCGGTGCCATAAACTTGACCTACAGCCAGCGTCTTGGACCTCGGGCGCCAGGTCCCGGGGATGTATGCGTGGGAACGGTCGAGATCTCTGACAAGGGAGACAGAACCTTATGCTCATGCTTATTCCTAGCCTGGTACTTGATTGGTTGCAATCATGGAGGCCTAGGAGGCGGAGTCAGGTTCTTGGTCCTTGTTGGCGTAGGACTCAAGAGGCGGAGTCCCCCTGGGTAGGACCTGACAATTTCATTGGCCTAGCGTCGAGAGCACCCAGTTGTGTTTAATTCATTGGCCCTCGTTTTGGAAGGTGGAAGTTAATTGGGCCTAGGAACTAGGTGGGTGGAGCTTGTTGTCCACTGGTAAGAGTTTAAGAAAATATTAAAGTTAGTTTGTCTTGGGGCTTCAACTGGGGTACATGTCAGGTGACCTGGATGGCAGCCACTCAACATCTGAGCTGGTTTTGCAGTATTAAGGTATTGTGCCACTTGAGTATTTCATGTATAATCGGTAT
This sequence comes from Procambarus virginalis, assembly GCA_020271785.1. Taxonomy (NCBI): domain Eukaryota; kingdom Metazoa; phylum Arthropoda; class Malacostraca; order Decapoda; family Cambaridae; genus Procambarus; species Procambarus virginalis. The sequence continues at coordinate 19,755 of WNGS01099758.1, forward strand.
GTCACTCCATTGCCTTTAGGATGTATATTAGAGTAGGATATATATTTTCAATTTGATTTCAAGATACGTGTTTTAATTAAATAAAGTGTATTAATGTCTTTGTGCTTAGTTATCTGTTCCCCTTTTGATTAAAGCTGGGTCATTCTTTTGTGGTTTTTATGTACAGTACTAGAAATTCCCCTGTGTTCTTCATTTTATGGATATTAGAGTTGCCCTTGAATCCTCAATCTGTAAAGTAAAGATTACATAAGTTCCTTATACCCCTTCAGTTCATGATTATTGACTTTTACCCTCCCTGGGAGGTCAATAAAAGACACATTCAGATTCAAACTAGAGAGGTGGTGGCAGTGTTTAATGAGTTTTTACTTAGTGATTTTAAATTAAAAATCCCTTCTCCTGTTGTCACCCCCCACCTTTAATATTCCAGTCTCAATATTAACTGGCAGTTCAGTGAGGGTCATACTGAGCTGCAAGCAGTGTTGAGCTGGGGTGTTGAGTGGAGTAAAGGGAATAGAGCAGGTAAGGGTTATTATACACAGGCATGCACTAACACACACACACACACACAGCAAACAAGTTAGTCCCAGTCCAAAAGGAAAACAGAGAAATGAAGATGACAAACCCATGGTTTAATCAGAGATGTAGGCTAGCTAAGCAGCAAAGTAAAAGGGCATGTAGAAACTATAGGAATAACAGGACACTTGAGAGCAGAGAAAGATACCAGAGTGGCAGGAATGAAAATGTCAGGATAAGAAGAGAGGCAGAAAGACAATACGAAAATGACATCGCAAGCAAGGTAAAGACTCAACGAAGTGTGTGAGAAACTGAATAAAAAATTCCAGGAGGTCTTCACCTTAGAGCAAGGAGAATTTCCAGAGATAAGAGAGGAAACAGTTAACCAGGAACCACTTGAAGAGTTTGAGATTACCAGTGGGGAAGTTATGAAACTTTAACTAGAGTTGTACGTGACAAAGGCAATAGGCCCAGATGGAATCTCCCCTTGGATACTAATGGAAGGAGCAGAAGCACTGTGCTTGCCATTCTCCATAGTGTATAACAAATCACTGGCATCAGGGGAACTGCTAGAAATTTGGAAAGCAGCTAATGTATTACTGATATACAAGAAAGGAGAAAGACAGGAGGCATTGAACTACAGGCCAGTGTCCCTGTTACGACCCTGGGTGCCTCAGTTGGAAACCAGAGGTCAAATTTGAGCTAAATAAAATATTTTATAGAAGGGGATGCATGACGAGACGTCTTTGTCCCTATCTTCCCTGCCAGACGTAAGACAATTCTTGTTTCTCAAAGAGCATGTAAAGACTGAGCTTGGGGTTGATTATTAAATAATAAAATAGGCACCAACTATGTTTACTAATACTTTCTAATCATTTGTAAAGTAAACCTGAGTAAACTTGGTATAGGGCGCCGGTACGATTAGTTGAGCAGTCTGCCGGCAGTGAGCCAACTGAGGGAGGAGACTGGAGACAAGTGGTCTTCTCTGTTAGGCGTTCGAGGTGTCAACAGCTGGACTCTGTGGCTCGGCGTCTCTCTCTCTCCCCTTCTACCCATCCTCTTACTTATTTCCTTTACCTTAAGTTAAGTTATATTTATTGTACTTGTAAGGGTGCCTACTCTGGAAGTTGGAGATTTGGGTAGACCTGTGGTAGTAGTTGCCAGTGTTTTGGGTACCGCTAGTGTAGTGTTTGTGGTGTTGTGTGAAGTACCACGTGGGCGCTACCCTAAGCTACCCAAGCTTCAAGTATTTCACCCGTAGTACTTTACCCTAGCTTGTGTTCAGTGTAAAACCTTGTATCCTGCTTAAGTGGACCAAGGCTTTTAACGTAAGTTAGTGTGGTAAAGTTATTATAATTATTGTTATTGGTGTGAATGTATATGGGGGGTTGTTAAGAGGGTTTAATAAATAAGTTAGTTTTGAGGTGTATCGTATCCATTACTCCTGTTGTAGTGTCGTAGTTGATTGTATCCCAGACGACAGATCTGTTTTAAAATCTTTCAGTATAAACAGGAACCTATGTTCCTTGGGGGCCGGGCTTAATTGTGTCACTACCCAGTTACACCTTGATTCTAACTGCTGACCCTGCTCCATAATACACTAGATTCCCGATAGTACAGTTCCACATTTTTTATAACAAGTGGTTGGCCAGTCCGGGAGGAACTTTATTATTGTAAAAAATTAGATTTTTAAGTGCCAAAACTAAAAATTCTTGTTTTCCGCAGAACAGTTGTGTGCTAGCCTACGGTCCAGCTCTTCTAGCGAAGGACATTCTTTGCACTGACTGGACACCCAGCTGGATCCCTTCACGATTAAGGTTAGTGTGGCCTTGTGTTAGGGGCCGTGCAAATTTTTGTTTTCTTCCAATTTTTATTTTTTAATTTTGTCTGTGGCTAGGAGCTAAATTTTTTAGTGATGTCATCTGAAATGCAGAGACTGGCAATGGAGCCATCATTGGTAGAGATAAAGAAACTTACCAAGTCTAATTTAGTATTGTTAGGCAAGGAATTTGGCCTAGAATTAAATGACGCAGATAAAAAGTGGACTTTGGTGAATGAAATAGTACAACATTGTATTGATGAAGAACTATTGGCAAGTGATACACCTTTATGCCAGCCTACCCAAGCGGAAAGTGCCGCTCATAGGGACAGAGAGTTAGCTCTAGAGTTAGCAAAAATAAAATTAGAGGAGCAAAGACTCAAAACCGAGGAGGCTAGAATTAAAGCGAATGCCACTGGACCACCACCTGCCGGGGATTCAAACCCCAGGCATTATGAGAAAAAGCATAACTTGCCTGAGTTTTCAGAGTCGGACCCTCAAAGGTTTTTCAACCATTTTCAGAGACTGGCCATGTCCATGAACTGGCCAAAGGAAGAGTGGGTGAAAATCCTACAGGGGCGGCTTAGGGGTAAAGCCCAAGATATTTTTATAAATATGCCTGACGACGAGTGTTTTGAATATGGTAAAGTCAGGGAACGAATTTTGAGGTCATATGAAATTACTCCTGAAGCTCACTGCCAAGCTTATCGCAACCTTAGGCCTACTCACAACCAACCTCTCACTGAATTTGCTAATGATCAAATTAGATTGTTTGATAAATGGATTCGCTCGGCTAAAGTCGAAACATACGAGGCACTGAAGAATGTAATTTTAAGGGAACAGTTTACAGATAGTATGCCAGATAATGTAGCACAGTATATTAGAAGAAGGGTAGAGGTAAATTCTAAAATAGGGGATTTGGCCAAGATGGCAGAAATCTACCAGTTGGCGGGCAAAAGGCCCAATAAAAATAATTTTACCCCACAGAGTAGCAAAACTTATACCCACAGCCAGTCCAGACCAGCTCATTCTAACCTGGTCCTAATGCACCTTCTGTTTCAGACATAACTAACCCTGTTAAATTGTCTAGCCCCACGACACCTAAGACTGAACCGAAGGGTAATTCTGTTAGTAATGTCTCTTCTCCCCGACGTATCTGTGGTCACTGTAAACGTCCAAACCACAATATTAGCCGTTGTTGGCAACTGTACCCGGAAAAAAGACCCAATGCTCTCGTCGTGACACAGGGCTTGAGGCCTTCTGAAGGGTTAGGGAGTAAGACCTCCAACCCACAGTGGTTGGACCTGCTTACCCCATTCTTATCGAAAGGGAGACTACTTTTGTCTGAGGGTTCTTTCTGGAGGGACGTGGTGATCTTCCGAGACACCGGTGCCATCCAGACTTTAATTTTAGAGAGTGCTTTGCAAGGTGCCAACACTCTCGACACTGGAGAGGTGGTACTGGTCGAGAGCGTCACTAGTGATACTCGAGCAGTACCCCTCCGTAAGGTTACCCTGGAATCTGATTTCCACAAGGGTATTTGTACAGTCGGAGTCACTTCGTACCTACCTTTCCCTAATGTTGATGTAATATTGGGTAATGATTTAGCAGGGGATAAGGTAGGGGACTCCAGACTGCCTATTATGTTGCCTACCTCTAAGGTTTGCCTGGATCCACCCGCTGCAGAGGATAATGTTGTGTACCCTGTGTGCGTGGTGACCAGGTCTATTGGACTTAAATGTAAGGGCAGCCCTGTGCTTGCCAAGGTGGTAAATCCCGAGGACACGAGGGACTTTCCGAGTGGTGAAAGCCAAGTGGACCTTGCGGACACATTCATGGCCCGACTCGATGACGGGGCTGAGGACATTGTGGAGAGCCTACCACCACCACCTACCGAGAGTAGTGGGGAGGTGGAGGAGAACACTGTTGAGCCTCGGCCAATGGCATCTGATCAAGGCCTAGATACATCCTTGAGTGAGTTACAGAAAGCTGACCCCAGTCTTGCAGAATGTCATGAGGCAGCCGTCTCTATGGAGGAAATTGTAGACGCAGTAACTGGGTACTACTACAATGATCGGATTTTGATGAGAAAATGGAGACCACAGAGTGCTCCCTTGTCAAATGAGTGGGAGGTAGTCCACCAGGTTATGTTGCCGACCTGCTATAGAGAAAGAGTTTTGTCAGCTGCCCATGATGATCCTATGGAGGGGACATCAAGGTATTAATATTACTTATCGCAAAATCTGCAAGTATTTTTTCTGGCCCAAGCTGAAAAGCGATGTGGCAAAATTTTGTAATGCATGTATCGCTTGTCAACTTGTTGGGAAACCAAACCAGACTCCACCTAAAGCTCCTCCTCCTATTGTTGTGCCGGAGGAACCATTTTCTCATGTGGTAATGAACTGTGTTGGCCAATTACCTAGAACTAAGTCTGGTAATATTTACCTAATCACGATGATGTGTATCACGGCTCATTACCCAGAGGCTTTTGCTGTAAGGAACATCCGAGCAAAGACTGTTGTTGCTCGTATATTGCAATTTTTTTCCACTTTTGGACTGCATCGGGTCGTGCAAACTGACAATGGTACTAACTTTAAGTTTGACACTTTTGAACAATTTTGTAAGGACCATGGAGTAACTCAAAGGTTTCCAGCCCATACCATCCACAGAGTGAGGGGGTAATTGAACGGTTCCATCTAACTCTGAAGCAGATGTTGAAGACATCTTGCCGTGTTGAAGACAACTTGCCGTATGTTTTGTTTGCTGCTAGGGAGGGGTTGCAAAGTTCACCGGGTTGTTCTCCTTTTGAGTTAGTCTTTGGCCATAAAGTTCGTGGACCCATGCAAATGTTACAGGAGAATCTGTTAGGGAACGTAATGTTAACCGAAGGTTCGGCTTTCTTTGTGCAACACCTCCAGAGACTCAAGGACTGCAAGGCTGCGGCACTAAAGTATCTTGGGAAGGCCCAAGAAAATATGAAAGAACGATACGAGGCTAAGGCTAAGTTGCGGGTATTTCAGCCTGGTGACCCTGTCCTGGTATTAAAGCCTCGACTAGGGAGCACTATGTTCCACAAGTACGAAGGCCCCTACATTGTGACAGAAAAGACTGGAGACCTTACGTACAAAGTGAGACACTCTGACAAGCGTAACCAGGTAATGCTCGTACACGTGAATTGGCTGAAGAAGTTCCAGGGCCCCAGGCCCATTGCACTAACCAATGTTTCCATTTCCAGTGAGGGAGGGGATGAGTGTTCTGGGGACCCAACTAATCTCATTCTCAATAATTCTAGTTCTGTGAATGCTGTGGAGGAGGGACTGTCCCATATGCAGATATCCCAACGTGAAGAGGTGCAGTCGTTGCTTGACGAATTCTCCAGTCAGTTCGGGGAGGTCCTGACCCAGACTGATGCCATTTACCATGATGTCAAGTTGACGGACTACACCCCCATTCGCCTTTATCCCTATCGGATGAGTCCGGAAAAGAAGGCCATCGTACGGAAGGAGGTTGACTTCTTGCTCCAGCACGGCCTCATCAGGCCGAACCAGGGCTTTTGGTGCTAGCCCTGCCTTTTGGTCCCCCCAAACCAGACGGCTCCTGGCGACTATGCACCGACTACCGGCAGCTCAACAATGTGACCATTGTGGATGCCTATCCGTTGCCCCGTCTCGAGGACTGCATCGACGAAATCGGGAACACCACGTATGTCTCGAAATTCGATCTCTCAAGGGGGTACTATCAAATCCCGCTCACTGAACATGCTAAACAACTAACTGCGTTCGTGACACCCGAGGGTGTTTTTGAGTATCAAGTGTTACTGTTCGGCTTGCATAATGCCCCTGCCACGTTCCAGAGGCTAATGAACTCTTTCTCGCTAATGTGCCAAATTGTCGGGTGTATTTAGATGACATTGTGCTATTTGATAGTTATTGGGCTGACCACATAGCTAGGTTATGCCAGTTGTTCACAGTTTGAAAAATGCAAATCTAACCTTAAATGCAAAAAAGTGTCATTTTGGCCAAGGCACAGTGACGTACCTCGGTTATGAAGTGGGCCAAGGAAAAGTGTTACCTCGGCAAGATAAAATCAGTGCCATTCTGGACTATCCAGTGCTCCGGTCTAAAAGGACATTCAACGATTTATCCATATGTGTGCGTACTATCGACGCTTTTGTCAGAACTTTTCCAGTGTTGCTACTCCTCTCACAGACTTGTTGCGGAGAGCCATTAAATTTAAGTGGTCTCAGACTGTGTAATGGAGAGGCATTTAAAAATTTGAAATTGATCTTAGCTTCCGCCCCAGTACTTGCTAGTCCAAGGTTCGACCGTCCATTTAAAATTCAGGTTCACGCGTCTGACTCGGGTGCTGGTGCAGTGTTGTTTGCAAACTGGGGATGATAAAGTGGAACACCCAGTATATATTACTCTTGTGAAATTTGACAAGCGCAACACATTATTCAGTGGTAGAAAAAGAGGCGTTGGCGCCAGTGTTAAC
>WNGS01099759.1:0-17736 GCA_020271785.1 Procambarus virginalis
AGATTAAGTGCTGCTGGTATCTCCCCTGTATCCAGGCTCTTTCTCCATATACGCTGAGTGCTCTCGCTACTGGTACTTTACATTTCTTTATGAATATTGAATTCCATGAGTCAGGCCCAGGGGCTGAGTGCATGGGCATATTGTCAATTTCTCTTTCAAAGTCTTCCGAGTTTGTGGTAATATCCGTTATATTATCTGCAGCTTGAATGTCATTCATAAAGAAGCTGTCTGGGTCATCAACTTTCATGTTGTTAATTGGTGTGCTAAACATAGCCTCATACTGGCTTCTTAGAATTTCACTAATCTCTTTGTTGTCCTCTGTGTACGTACCTTCATTTGTAATTAACGGTCCAATACTGGTCGAGGTTTTGGATTTTGATTTAGCGTATGTGAAAAAATATTTCGGATTTTTCCTTATCTCTTGTATAGCTCTCTGTTCCAATTCCATTTCCTCAGACTCATATGATCGCTTCAACGTTTGTTCGATTTCTTCGATCTCCCTGCTTAGGCTTATTTTCCTTGCTTGTGATAGTTGTGTCTGCCGAAGCATTTCCGTAATTTTTTTCCTTCTCCTGTACAGTCGTCTGCGTTCTCTTTCTAGAGTGTTCCTCTTTCTGCCCCTCCTCACCGGCACGTGCTTCAAGCAGACCTTGTAAGCTTCAGCTGTCAGTTGAGCTATTCCCTTCACTTTGCACCCGCGAGATATCGTCAACTTGGGGTTGTAAAATGTTAATCCCTGGTATGACAGTCAGGTCCCAGCTGTGTCTGGGCACAAGTGACAGCATGAACAATCAGCGGGTTTTCTTCCCGTTGTGGGGTGTTGTACATGCCGGTATGGCGGTGTGTCACTCACAGCTGGGTCACGCTCTCCGATAAACTCTTCCACCAGGGGGGGGGGGGGAAGAAGACGCAGTTGTTTTAAACCAGTTTAATAAGAGGATTCTGGAAGAATATGTTAGGAAATTCTCCAGTTAAAGAACTTGACCTACAGGAATACACCTGAACCCTGCCGCCACCCACCACAACCTCAGCCTCCAGCAGTGCCCAAGGTTCTGCAGGGGCGTATTGATTGTCCCGCCCCCCTCCTCCCGCCCCCCCTCTCCAGCCCACGGGTGCCACCACCAGCCCTCCCCCCCCTTACACCCCTCAGGCACCCCACCATCCCCCTCCCCCGCCCTGGGGGGGCTTGTGTGCCTGTGTTACATACTTTATCAATTGCTTTTCCCCGACCGTGTGAGAACTGACCTCATAACACACAATAAAATATTATCATAACATTTATAATAAAATACAATAACCGAACACTAAACAATAGGCTATAGAGAGAACTTTAAATACATTCAAGACCCGAGTACATACTGGTTTGGAGAGAGGAACACGTTAGCTCAAGATAGCATAATACACAGGGAATGGCTGGGGTGGGGGAAGCAACCTGTCCTCTGGCAGAGAGCGAGCATTTCCATCATGTGCGTTACAGATGGGCAGACATTGTCGTACTAGAAAATGGAAGCGGCTAGCGAAAGTGACGTACGGTCCCGTTTTCTGTTTTAGGTCCTCTGGTAGGTTAGAGAGGACACTCTAAATTGACTGTTCTCTGGACGTTGGGACGGGCTGAATACACACACGCACACACACGCGCACACACACACACACACACACACACACACACACACAACACACACACACACACACACACACAAGAGTTAGGGGGGACATGATCACCACATTCAAGATTCTCAAGGGAATCGACAGGGTTGATAAAGGGTTGATAAAGACAGGCTATTTAAAACAATGGGCACACGCACTAGGGGACACAGGTTGAAACTGAGTACCCAAATGAGCCACAGAGATATTAGAAAGAACTTTTTAGTGTCAGAGGTGGTTGACAAATGGAATGCATTAGGAAGTGATCTGGTGGAGGCTGACTCCATACACAGTTTCAAGTGTAGATATGATAAGAGCCCAATAGGCTCAGGAACCTGTACACCTGTTGATTGACGGTTGAGAGTTGGGACCAAAGAGCCAGAGCTCAACCCCCGCAAGCACAACTAGGTGAGTACACAACCCCGCAAGCACAACAGGTGAATACAACTAGGTGAATAAACACATCTGATAGCTGAGTGAACAGCGCCCGGGACTCGTAATCCTAGGGTCCGGGTTCGATCCCGGTGATGGTAGAAACAAAATGGGCAGAATTTCTTTCATCCTGATGCCTTGTTACCTAGCAGTAAATAGGTACCTGGGAGTCAGATAGCTGTTACGGCCTGCTTCCTGGGCGGCGGGGGGGGGGGGGGCGGAATTGGTTAGTAGTTAATAACAGCTGATTGATTGACAGCTGAGAGACGGGTCAAAACAGCAGAGCTCAACCCCCGTAAGCACAACTAGATGAATACACACACACACAACACAACACACACACACACACACACACACACACGCACGCACACACACGCACGCACGCACAAGTTGGGTGGATACAAAGAGTAGTTGCGTCCTATTGGGGGGGGGGGAGGCCTTCTGCAGTTACGTCTAGCTTATATACGAGAGACTAACAAAAGGAAGGAAGGGAACGCCGCAAGTACAATTAGCCGAGGATAATTAGGTTTCGTGAGAAGATTACAGTTTAATTATTTGTAATTATAATTGAAGTTTGTAGCTTAAGGTGACGTAAGTTAGCATAAATGTCTCGGGCACACCCCCAGTCAACAAGGCAGACACGCCCCAGACACTCCCCAGACACTCCCCAGACACGCCCCAGACACGCCCAGACACTCCACAGACACAGGGAGGCAGACACGCCCCAGACACCGCCCAGACACTCCCCAGACACTCCCCAGACACAGGGAGGCAGACACTCCCCAGACACGCCCCAGACACAGGGAGGCAGACACGCCCCAGACACAGGGAGGCAGACACGCCCCAGACACAGGGAGGCAGACACGCCCCAGACACAGGGAGGCAGACACGCCCCAGACACAGGGAGGCAGACACGCCCAGACACGCGGCAGACAGTCCGTCCGCTTCCTCCGAAGACTACAGACCGCGCCCACCTCCTCCTGCTCCGCTCAACTTAAAAACTTATCACCGCCCTCAGGAAGGCTTGGAGGCGGCTCCCGTGTATATCCATACATACACACGCGCGCAACACCACACACACACACACCACACACACACACACACACACACACACACACACACACACACACACAACACACACACAAACACACACAGAGAAAGACCTGGGGGTTGATATCACGCCAGACCTGTCCCCTGAGCTCATATCAAGAGGATAACATCAGCAGCATATGCCAGGTTGGCTAACATAAGAACGCCTTTAGAAACTTGTGTAAGGAATCTTTCAGAAACATTATATACCACATATGTCAGACCAATCCTGGAGTATGCGGCTCCAGCATGGAGTCCTATCTAGTCAAGCATAAGACTAAACTGGAAAGGTTCAAAGGTTGCCACCAGACTAGTACCCGAGCTGAGAGGTATGAGCTACGAGGAGCGACTGCAGGAATTAAACCTCACTTCGTTGGAAGACAGAAGAGTTAGGGGGGACATGATCACCACNGAGCCCCGTCTCTGACCAGGTGGTGGTCTGGGGCGGGATCCATGTTGTTGTTCAAGATTCAGCTACTGGGAACAAGAAGTACCAAATAGCACGGGCTATGGTGAGCCCGTAGTGGACTTACTGGCACAGGAGCGGGGCTGTTACTGGTGGGATCCATCAAGCAGTTACAGAAGTACTGACGACTTTACCTGTACCTTACCTGTACCGGTCGAGCCTCTACATCTTTTCTCATCCTTTGGCGACTTTGTTTATATTGATAATAAACAATTTACGAGCTCTGAAGCACCAGGCGGCTGTTTATAACAACAACAACATTTGACTAGACAGTTTCGATGCTCGTAAAATGTTTAACAAATGTAAACACAGCCGCCGAAGAGTGACAAAAAAAAGTGCAGGTTTATAAGTAGATGCGTGAATGCTTGTTGAATCTGACCCTGGCCAACCAGACTGTTGGACGCGCCTGCTCGTAACCTGACGTATGAGTCACAGCCTGATTGATTAGGTATCCCTTGAAGGTGAAGATCAATTTGGCATCAATTTGTATTTTGAACACTAAGAGATCGGCAGTAAAGTGTAGCGGGAGCGTTCTGAACAGTCTTGGGCCTTTGAGGCTAATACTCAAGAGTACCTATTGCACCTCTGCTTTTTCAATGGTGCTTAATATTCTCCACATCCTGCCATGCCTACTGGTTACACGTGATGGTATTTCTGTGTCCAGATTTGGAACCAGTCCTCCTAGTATTTTCCAGGCGTATTTATTATGTATCTCTCCCACCTGTGCGCCAGGGAATTCAGATTAAGACATTTTTAAGCGATCCCAATAATTTAGATGATTTATTGAGTGGATTCTACCGGTAGAGGATCTTTGCACGCTCTTCAGGGCAGCAATTTCTCCGGGTTTGAATGGGGCTGTTAGTAACAAGAGCGTCCCACCCTAGAGAGCACTCGTGTCCTTAACCCACCACAGTAACAGAGAGATAAGGGCCGAGGATGGACAGGCACGCCCTCACCTTCATGGCACGTGTGTGGGCTTGGTGCTTCTCAGCCCCGTTATTGCGACCTGTCTAAAGCAACGCTGCAAACTACCCCCCCCCCCCACCCAACCACTTGGGCTGGACGGTAGAGCGACGGTCTCGCTTCATGCAGATCGGCGTTCAAGCCCCGACCGTCCAAGTGGTTGGGCACCATTCCTTCCCCCCGTCCCATCCCAAATCCTTATCCTGACCCCTTCCCAGTGCTATATAGTCATAATGGCTTGGCGCTTTCCCTTGATAATTCCTTCCTTCCTTCCTCACCCCCCCCCCCCGCCCCATCCTCCCATGAGCGAGGCTGCCGACGGGCCCAGCTGGTCCGGCAGATGGCACAGGTGGGAGTAAAATTATACCAAAAATACAGACCGACTAACAGGGCATATCATAAAAACATGCAGCATCATGGTGATAAGATCACAAAAGTGATAAAGGGGCCACAAAACAGCGATAAGACGATCATAAAAGTTAAATGGCACAGAGTGCGCACAAAGCCGTAAGTGATCTGTGAGTAACAACCTTACAAGGCGATTGATAGACGTCAGATAGACGACAACAAGAGCCTTTCCCACAGGGGACGCCAAGCCAATTGCCACATGTTGTTAGTACTCTCTAGGGTGGCATATTGTTTGCTCGTTATCAGTCCCCACAGGGTGCTGTGGTACCCCGGGGTACGGGGTGCTGTGGTACCCCGGGGTACGGGTGCTGTGGTACCCGGGGTACGGGGTGCTGTGGTACCCCGGGGTACGGGGGCTGTGGTACCCCGGGGTACGGGGTGCTGTGGTACCTACCTTGAGGGCTTCCCGGGGCTTATCGTCCCGCGGCCCGGTCATCGACCAGGCCTCTGGTTGCTGGACTGATCAACCAGGCTGTTGGACGCGGGCTGTGGTACCCCGGGGTACCACAGGGTGCTGTGGTACCCCGGGGTATGGGGTACTCAAGTACTCTTCCTCATCCTCGTATGGACGTAAACAAGGGCACAAACAATACTGTATCATCCTTTGCTTGCAGATGACACTAGGATTTTGATGAGAGTAGACTAACATAGAGGACACACAGCAAACCCCGATCTGATTTGAAATCGGGTCTTTCAATGGGCCACAGAAAAGAATGTTTAACTGAAGACAAGTTCCAGCTCGTTCTCTATGGAAAAAAAATGAAAATATGAAAACCCAGAAAACCACGTATAATTGTAGTAAAATCGCAAAACATAAAGACAAAGCGTTGTAAAATACATTGGAGTAATCATGCCGGAAGACCTTACCTTTACAGAACACAATAAAGTAGCCGTCACAACCGCAAGAAAAATGACAGGTTGGATAACAAGAACCTTTCAAACAAGAGATGCCATACCAATGATGACACTTTGCCAGACACTAGTGTTAGTGTAGCACATTACCAGCCCAATTCAAAGCCTGACAAAGTGCTGACCCGGAGAGCGTGTACAGATCTTGTACTGTCAAATCAACTCGACGTAAATAAGTAAATTATTGGACTGTGCAACATTTTTATATCTGTATTCCCAGATACACAGAAACACACCACTCTATGGGTGGGTGTGATTTTTTGTGTGTGTACTCGTCGAATTGGTGCTTGCGGGGATTGAGCTCTGGCTCTTTGGTCCCGCCTCTCAACCGTCAATCAACTGGTGTACAGATTCCTGAGCCTACTGGGCTCTATCATATCTACATTTAAAACTGTGTATGAAGTCAGCCTCCACCACATCACTGCCTAATGCATTCTATTTACTCTGACACTGAAAAAGTTCTCTCTAATGTCTCTGTGGCTCATTTAGGTACTTGAGCGAGCGAGCGCGCGCGTGTGCCCGCGTGTGGGAGGGGAAGTCCATGATGGGGGTGGCCTAAGGGAATATGGGGCCGTGAGCGGTGGCAGAGTCAGGTTCTGGTGACTGGGACACTGGTAAAAACACCGGAATGGTAATATCAGAGAACACTTCCATCCGGCGGTGACGCGGAGCTGAGCCGGACGGTCCCGGGACCCGTCCACCCGACGTCCCGGGCTGGTTGGGGCGTCCCGGGCTGGCTGGGGGCGTCCCGGGCTGGCTGGGGGCGCCCCGGGCTGGCTGGGGGCGCCCCGGGCTGGCTGGGGGCGTCCCGGGCTGGCTGGGGGCGTCCCGGGGCTGGCTGGGGGCGTCCCGGGCTGGCTGGGGGCGTCCCGGGCTGGCTGGGGGCGCCCCGGGCAGACTGTGGGCGCCCCGGCAGACTGTGGGCGCCCCGGGCAGACTGTGGGCAAACAAGTGTTTTACTCTTGACTTATATCTATCCTCACATTATCTCGCCCTTGAGAAACGGTTCACACACAAACACCACCTCCATCCACGGCTTCAAAGCCAGACTCGACAAAGAAATTAAACGTCAGAATAGTTGAACTGTAACGCAACAACAAGGACCACTAAGGAGAGCTAGACCTCACTTACCTAGCTAGAAGGGGAGTGCTAGAGTGCTAGGTAAGTGCTCCAGCAGGCACCTCCCCGCCACTAGGACTATTGACCTTGGGGGAACACGGGGCGACTTGCTTCTCCTGGCCCGATACACTCTGGGAATGGGACATGAGCCATCACCATCATCATGGCTGGACGGAAGCCTGCTTCCTCTTTGTCTTCGCCTTGTTCGGCCCCTAAACCAGCGCTGCATACACAAGCTTGAGGCCAGGCATAAGCCAGATCATCGCCCATTTTTTTTGTTTCCCATCGCCCCATCACCCATCGCTTGTCAACATTCCCGCTACACGTAAGGAGCATAACTGGCCAGCCTCTTACAGTGTTCAAGAGAGAACTCGAGAAACATCTCCAAAGAATACCTGATCAACCAGGCTGGAATTCATACATCAGGCTGCGAGTAGCCGCGTCAAACAGCCTAGTTGACCAGTCCACCAACCGGGAGTCCTGGTGGTAGACCGGGCCGCGGGGCTGTTGGTCCCCGGAGGCCATACAAGGTAGCAGGAGGCACAAGTTATGGAGTAGCCGCACTATCGTGGATGACATCGTAATGGGGCGATAGTGTTTGGGTCCCGCTCTGGCCCACAATGTTAAGAGCGTATAAGTTGCTTTTCCGTTGTCTTGTGCCGAATATGGTAAGATTTAGCTTCAGGTGCTTTGACATGTTGTGTTTTTCCATTACTAATATGTTATTGTCATCGTCTTAACTTCGGGTGAGATGGATGACCTACTCACCTCTGGGCCTATCCAGTTTTAACTTTAATATTAGAGTTATAGGCTCAAGTTGCCTCAGACCTTTCCGCCTTGAAGTGCTTGTGCTCCAGGCTGGTCTGGTAAGCCCAAGGCTGAGATACGGCCACTTGGAGTAAACACCAGTCCGTCCCTCTATCACCCCGGACCTATCTGGCGGTCGGTGGGGAACAACGCTGGCCTCCCGAAGCGGCAAGGGAGAAAATAAGAAAACAAAATAGCCACAAGGTAGCCCCCTCCACCGCCCCCCTTCCCTATCTTGTGACTACCTTGTGATAATCCGGGAATCGATATCCACGCGGCTCGGTCTCTTGACCAGGCCTCCTGGTTGGTGGTCTGATTAACCAGGCTGTTAGACGCAGCTGTTGGCAGTCTGAAATTCTTTCTTTGGAAGGCATCGCAGAAAGTGCCAGACCAATCGGGCTGTAATGGATGTGCGGGGCTGCGGGCCGCTCCAAGCCACAGCCTTTTATTAGATCAAGGGCCCAAGACTTTTCAACACTCCCTCTAGTCTAAATGTTTAAAAGAGAACTTAATACCTGCAATGTAGTACCTGATGAATCGGGATATGATTCATACGTCAGAATGCGAGCAGGTGCGGCTAACAGCCTGGTTGACCAGCCATCAATAAGGAAAGCCTGGTGAGAGACCGGGCCATGAGGACGTTGATGATGTCAACTACTACGACAAGCATGGCCCCAGGCCGGGCCTGGAGACTACAGCTCCCGGCCCCAAACCCTGACACACTGCATGCTCGCTCACGTCTTTGTTATGAAGACCATGCCTTGGCCCGTACCACTAGTTACCTACAAACACACACTAGACCTACTACCGTAAGTGTGATCAAATACACTTTTCAAATGGTTCCTCAGACCACTAACTAAAACCATCTAACCTTACCTGCTTGATGGGGTTCTGAGAGTTCTTCTACTCCCCAAGCCCGGCCCGAGGCCAGGCTTGACTTGTGAGAGTTTGGTCCACCACCTTCTGCCAGGCTTCTTTCCTAGCTCGCCTGTGTGTTGTATTATACACCTATATTGGTCTAATTCGACTTATCTATGTCTAATAATACAGGTAGAGGGGTAACCTTGTCAGGTGGACAGGTGCAGCAGGCGCGGACACCTTGGTCACGCAGCGTCACGGCTTTTAATGTTCCTCATTATTCAACTGGTTTTATTTCCCTGCCAATGGATCTAAAGCTGCCTCTCTCTTTGCCAGAGTCGCCCCACCCCGCTGGCCTCACCCCGCCCCAGCCTCACCCCGCCCCAGCCTCCAGGGCCCCGGCTCCTCCCACCTGGGACAAACCGGACGGACAGACTCTTCCCAATAATGTACCCGCCACACCCTCGGCTTACAATACCAGAGCAAAGATTCGCAATTTACGCAGCCGCTTACGAAACCTGTCCATCTTTTTACCTGTATAAGCGGTACAAAGCTGTACAGGCCGTACAAAGCTGTACAAGAGGTTCTCCTCCCTCTGAACCTTCCTGGTAATGTCCAAGCTTGAGGCAGGATATAGCACAAATACCTTAAAACAGCTCTTCCTGTGACTCTCCTATATACACATATCCAGCTTCTCCTTGACAGATCCTCCCGGATGATGTAGTGTATACCTGGAGAGGTTCTGGGAGTTCTTTTACTTCCCAAGTCCAGTCAAGGTCAGGACGGACTGTGATAACTTGGACCGGCCCCGAGGCTCGACACACTCACCACAAACTAATTTTGCCTTTTACACGTCCCTCTTGATACCGGTAATATTTGTTGTGTTTGTTGGTAGGATACTGAATAGCTGTCAACCTCTGGTGGTCTTGCAGTGTTCTTTGATTGTGGATCTGGCACCTCTACTCTTCACTGGTTCTATTATACATTTAATACCATTTCATTTGCTCTAATATAATATTTTACTGTGCAAATTTGAGACCCAGCTTTCCAGTGAATATATATATATATATATATATATATATATATATATATATATATATATATATATATATATATATATATATATATGTCGTACCTAGTAGCCAGAACGCACTTCTCAGCCTACTATGCAAGGCCCGATTTGCCTAATAAGCCAAGTTTTCATGAATTAATTATTTTTCGACTACCTAACCTACCTAACCTAACTTTTTCGGCTACCTAACCTAACCTCACCTATAAAGATAGGTTAGGTTAGGTAGGGTTGGTTAGGTTCGGTCATATATCTACGTTAATTTTAACTCCAATAAAAAAAATTGACCTCATACGTAATGAAATGGGTAGCTTTATAATTTCATAAGAAAAAAATTTGAAGAAAATATATTAATTCAGGAAAACTTGGCTTATTAGGCAAATCGGGCCTTGCATAGTAGGCTGAGAAGTGCGTTCTGGCTACTAGGTACGACATATATATATATATATATATATATATATATATATATATATATATATATATATATATATATATATATATATAACTGACGCAAGCACTGTGCCTGGAGAACACAACTGTGACGCAAGCACTGTGCCTGGAGAACACAACTGTGACGCAAGCACTGTGCCTGGAGAACACAACTGTGACGCAAGCACTGTGCCCGGAGAACACAACTGTGACGCAAGCACTGTGCCTGGAGAACACAACTGTGACGCAAGCACTGTGCCTGGAGAACACAACTGTGACGCAAGCACTGTGCCTGGAGAACACTCCCGTGACGCAAGCACTGTGCCTGGAGAACACAATTGTGACGCAAGCACTGTGCCTGGAGAACACAACTGTGACGCAAGCACTGTGCCTGGAGAACACAACTGTGACGCAAGCACTGTGCCTGGAGAACACAACTGTGACGCAAGCACTGTGCCTGGAGAACACAACTGTGACGCAAGCACTGTGCCTGGAGAACACTCCCGTGACGCAAGCACTGTGCCTGGAGAACACAATTGTGACGCAAGCACTGTGCCTGGAGAACACAATTGTGACGCAAGCACTGTGCCTGGAGAACACAATTGTGACGCAAGCACTGTGCCTGGAGAACACAATTGTGACGCAAGCACTGTGCCTGGAGAACACAACTGTGACGCAAGCACTGTGCCTGGAGAACACAATTGTGACGCAAGCACTGTGCCTGGAGAACACAACTGTGACGCAAGCACTGTGCCTGGAGAACACAACTGTGACGCAAGCACTCTGCCCGAAGAACACAACTGTGACGCAAGCACTGTGCCTGGAGAACACAACTGTGACGCAAGCACTGTGCCTGGAGAACACAACTGTGACACAAGCACTGTGCCCGAAGAACACAACTGTGACGCAAGCACTCTGCCCGAAGAACACAACTGTGACGCAAGCACTGTGCTCGGAGAACACAACTGTGACGCAAGCACTGTGCCTGGAAAACACAACTGTGACGCAAGCACTCTGCCCGAAGAACACAACTGTGACGCAAGCACTGTGCCTGGAGAACACAACTGTGACGCAAGCACTGTGCCTGGAGAACACAACTGTGACGCAAGCACTGTGCCTGGAGAACACAACTGTGACGCAAACACTGTGCCTGGAGAACACAACTGTGACGCAAGCACTCTGCCCGAAGAACACAACTGTGACGCAAGCACTCTGCCCGAAGAACACAACTGTGACGCAAGCACTCTGCCCGAAGAACACAACTGTGACACAAGCACTGTGCCTGGAGAACACAACTGTGACACAAGCACTGTGCCCGAAGAACACAACTGTGACGCAAGCACTGGCCGAAGAACACAACTGTGACGCAAGCACTGCCCGAAGAACACAACTGTGACACAAGCACTGTGCCCGAAGAACACAACTGTGACGCAAGCACTGCCCGAAGAACACAACTGTGACGCAAGCACTGTGCCTGGAAAACACAACTGTGACGCAAGCACTGTGCCTGGAAAACACAACTGTGACGCAAGCACTGTGCCCGGAAAACACAGTTCTTCACTATTGAGGGTTGGTAATTTTATCTAGTCAAAAGATACAAAAAAAGTACAAATTTAACTTTAAATAGAAATAACTAAGTTAGCCCATATTAAAGCAAATAATTAAACTTTTAATCTAAAAGAGATTTTTTAAGCTCAAAATGGGTAAAAACACCTGCCCGAGGGTAAATGGGCAGCTACCTCGCCAAGGTAGCGAGGGAGCTCTGATGATCCTTCTGAGCTCATCAAATGCTGCCGCCTCGCTTGGAGACTTGAGTCTGCACTTCCTGCGTGTCACTCATGGCACTCCTGCGTGTCACTCATGGCACTCCTGCGTGTCACTCATGGCACTCCTGCGTGTCACTCATGGCACTCCTGCGTATCACTCATGGCACTCCTGCGTGTATGTGATCAGGCGAATTAGTCACATCAATTTGCTGAGGCAGAAAGTCGACGGCTACTGGCCAAACACAAGTCGACGGCTACTGGCCGAGCACAAGTCGACGGCTACTGGCCGAGCACAAGTCGACGGCTACTGGCCGAGCACAAGTCGACGGCTACTGGCCAAACACAAGTCGACGGCTACTGGCCAAACACAAGTCGACGGCTACTGGCCAAACACAAGTCGACGGCTACTGGCCAAACACAAGTCGACGGCTACTGGCCGAGCACACGACGACCTGCCAGTGGGGACCTTCCATCTCGACAGGTGAGGGAGGGGAAATACATAAAACATTGCCGGAAAAATAGTGTTAGGGTTGACTGTTAACCTTTACTCTCGGTTAATTCCTTTACGAGAGGGATATTCACACGTGAGCATGTAAAGCGACTACAATGATGAGCAATGTGTGGCACAGGTACACAAAGAGTGTAGTTAATCTACTCCCTGCAACTAGCCTCATCCTAGAACAAGTGAAGGAGTCTGTGTCTTGGCGAGATATAACTTTGCAATTAAGATCATAAGAATAAAGGTAACTGAAGAAGGCCTATTGGCCCATACGAGGCAGCTCCTGTTTATAACCACCTAATCCCATTCACATACATGTCCAACCCACGTTAGAAACAATCGAGGGACCCCACCTCCACCACGTTACGCGGTAATTGGTTCCACAAATCAACAACCCTGTTACCGAACCAGTATTTATCCACGTTTTTCCTATTTTTTTTCCTTTCTGTTTTTTGTTGTGGGAATAATAGGCATCTGGATTGTACCTGGATGAGGTTCTGGGAGCAGTTCTACTCCCCAAGTCCGGCACGGGGCCAGGCTCGACTTGTGAGAGCTTGGTCAAAGAGGCTGTTGCTTGGAGCGGCCCGCGGGAGATTGCTGACAGAGGGAATACAGAATATATACGGAACACCCGGACAAGATAAAGCTGTGGGGTCTATGGATTCGAACGTGGTTCTCATAATCCATCCTATCATTGTCCTGGCCGCCGCTATATATTTGCACGTTGGTGTTCACAATGTCAGACATCATAATTCCCAGATCTTTTACATGTTCCTTTATTTCTATGAGTAGGTCGGATTGTGTCCTGTACCCTGTGTTTCGTTTAAGTCCTCGTTTCCATCATACCTAACATAGAACTTACTACTGTTTTTAACATCCTATCTTGAGGTTATCTTGAGATGATTTCGGGGCTTAGCGTCCCCGCGGCCCGCTCCTCGACCAGGCCTCCTTTTTGTTACACATCCCCAGGAAGCAGCCCGTAGGAGCTGTCTAACAACCAGGTACCTATTTACTGCCAGATGAACAGACATCAGGGTGAAAGAACGCTACCTATTTGTTTCCGCCATCGCTGGGAATCGATCCCGGTCCCTAGGATTACAAATCCCGAGCGCTGCCCACTCATGTACATGGCCAAGTAATTGCGTATAATTACCTAAGTGTAATTACCTAAGTGTAGTTACAGGATGAGAGCTACGCTCGTGGTGTCCCGTCTTCCCAGCACTCTTTGTCATATAACGCTTTGAAACTACTGACACACTACTAGTGTGTGTTTGCGTGTGTGTGGCTGTGTCTTGTGTGGCTGTGTGAGTGTCTGGAGACAGGCAGACAGAGAGACAGACAGAAGGGGGGAGGGGGGCGTGGGGAAGTTGGGAACACCAGTGTCGGGTGAGAGTGGTTGCTATGGTCTCCATATAGACGGCTAGACACGCTGGGTGGGGGGGGGACGGCGGCTGCTCCAGCTGTCTTCACAATTCCAACACTATCATAATCCTCTCTTTACACCACCTGTGTTTAGTTGCTCTTCTCCAGCCTCTTAGCAGCAGGAGGAGCACCTACTGTTGCCCCTGGTGCTGTTACTGTTGCCCCTGGTGCTGCTACTGTTGCCCCTGGTGCTGCTACTGTTGCCCCTGGTGCTGCTACTGTTGCCCTTGGTGCTGCTACTGTTGTCCCTGCTGCTGCTACTGTTGTCCCTGGTGCTGCTACTGTTGCCCCTGGTGCTGCTACTGTTGTCCCTGCTGCTGCTACTGTTGTCCCTGGTGCTGCTACTGTTGCCCCTGGTGCTGCTACTGTTGTCCCTGCTGCTGCTACTGTTGTCCCTGGTGCTGCTACTGTTGCCCCTGGTGCTGCTACTGTTACCCCTGGTGCTGCTACTGTTGCCCCTGGTGCTGCTACTGTTGTCCCTGCTGCTGCTACTGTTGCCCCTGGTGCTGCTACTGTTGCCCTGGTGCTGCTACTGTTGTCCCTGGTGCTGCTACTGTTGCCCCTGGTACTGCTACTGTTGCCCTGGTACTGCTACTGTTGCCCCTGGTACTGCTACTGTTGTCCCTGGTGCTGCTACTGTTGTCCCTGGTACTGCTACTGTTGCCCCTGGTACTGCTACTGTTGTCCCTGCTGCTGCTACTGTTGTCCCTGGTGCTGCTACTGTTGTCCCTGGTGCTGCTACTGTTGTCCCTGGTGCTGCTACTGTTGCCCCTGGTACTGCTACTGTTACCCCTGGTACTGCTACTGTTACCCCTGGTACTGCTACTGTTGCCCCTGGTGCTGCTACTGTTGCCCCTGGTACTGCTACTGTTGTCCCTGGTGCTGCTACTGTTGCCCCTGGTACTGCTACTGTTACCCCTGGTACTGCTACTATTACCCCTGGTACTGCTACTGTTGCCCCTGGTGCTGCTACTGTTGTCCCTGGTGCTGCTACTGTTGTCCCTGGTGCTGCTACTGTTGTCCCTGGTGCTGCTACTGTTGTCCCTGGTGCTGCTACTGTTACCCCTGGTACTGCTACTGTTGCCCCTGGTACTGCTACTGTTACCCCTGGTACTGCTACTGTTGCCCCTGGTGCTGCTACTGTTGCCCCTGGTGCTGTTACTGTTGTCCCTGGTGCTGCTACTGTTGTCCCTGGTGCTGCTACTGTTGCCCCTGGTGCTGTTACTGTTGTCCCTGGTGCTGCTACTGTTGTCCCTGGTGCTGCTACTGTTGCCCCTGGTGCTGCTACTGTTGCCCCTGGTGCTGCTACTGTTGCCCCTGGTGCTGCTACTGTTGCCCCCTGGTGCTCCTACTGTTGCCCCTGGTGCTGCTACTGTTGCCCCCGGTGCTGCTACTGTTGTCCCTGGTACTGCTACTGTTGTCCCTGGTGCTGCTACTGTTGCCCCTGGTGCTGCTACTGTTGCCCCTGGTGCTGCTACTGTTATCTTAGTCCTCAACATATGCAAAGAATAAGTCCAAACACATCAGTATTGGCAATGTAGTAGTAAACAGTAGGCAAAACAATAGTATAAAAGTGAAAACCTTAAACATAATACAGGGTACAAAACAATCAAATCTGCCCATAGTAAGGAAAGCAGCATGTAAAGGAACTGGGATAATGATGCCTGACGACCTAACGTTTAGGGAGCATAACCAAGCAAATATTGCGTCAGCCAGAAAAATGATCGGATGGATTACGAAAACTTTCAAATCCAGGGATCCCATCACAATGGTTGTGCTCTTCAAATCACTTGTGCTGTCCCGTCTTGAGTACTGTTCCCTTCAGAGCAGGAGAGATTGCTGAAATAGAGGGAATACAGAGAACATATACGCATACATAGACGCGATAAAGCATCTAAATATTGGGATCGTCTCAAAGCTCTCCAAATGTACTCACTAGAAAGAAGACGAGATACCAAATAATATACACCTGGAAGATACTGGAGGGCCAGGTCCCAAATCTACACAGTAAAATAACAACATACTGGAGTGAACGATATGGAAGAAAATGCAGAATAGAACCAGTGAAGAGCAGGAGTGCCATAGGCACAATCAGAGAACACTGTATAAACATCAGAGGTCCACGGTTGTTCAACATCCTCCCAGCAAGCATAAGAAATATTGCCGGAACAACCGTGGACATCTTCAAGAGAAAACTAGATTGTTTCCTCCAGGAGTGCCGGACCAACCGGGCTGTGGTGGGTATGTGGGCCTGCGGGCCGCTCCAAGCAGCAGCCTGTGGACCAAACTGTCACAAGTCAAGCCGGGCCGGGCTTGGAGAGTAGAGAGCTCCCAAAACCCCATCAATCGGGTATCAACCAGGTAACAATGTATACCTGCGGGCCTACACACACACACAGAGAGCTTGCAGACCAATCAGACCATCACCAGGGAAGGTGGCCCCATCGCTGGGTTAAGTTTTCTTTGTAACGTCAATACAAAAACTTTTCCGGTTTGTCCAAATTCAATAGTAGCGGTTTCTACTTTCTAAATGCCTTTCACGTCAATATACGTATACGATAGTCCTCATCGTTTCTACAAGTACTACGTAAAGTAGACGGTGAGGGGGTGCTGGTACACACACTGTCGCTCCCCCTTCACTTTGCACCCGCGAGATATCGTCAACTTGGGGTTGTAAAATGTTAATCCCGGTATGACAGTCAGGTCCCAGCTGTGTCTGGGCACAAGTGACAGCATGAACAATCCAGCGGGTTTTCTTCCCGTTGTTGGGTGTTGTACATGCCGGTATGGCGGTGTGTCCACTCACAGCTGGGTCACGCTCTCCGATAAACTCTTCCACCAGGGGGGGGGGGAAGAAGACGCAGTTGTTTTAACCAGTTTAATAAGAGGATTCTGGAAGAATATGTTAGGAAATTCTCCAGTTAAAGAACTTGACCTACAGGAATACACCTGAACCCTGCCGCCACCCACCACAACCTCAGCCTCCAGCAGTGCCCAGGGTTCTGCAGGGGCGTATTGATTGTCCCGCCCCCCCTCCTCCCGCCCACCCCTCTCCAGCCCACGGGTGCCACCACAGCCCTCCCCCCCTTAACACCTCAGGCACCCCACCATCCCCCCCCGCCCTGTGGGGGGGCTTGTGTGCCTGTGTTTACATCTTTATCAATTGCTTTCCCCGACCGTGTGAAACTGACCTCATAACACACAATAAATATATCATAACATTTATAATAAAATACAATAACCGAACACTAAACAATAGGCTATAGAGAGAACTATAAATACATTCAAGACCCGAGTACATACTGGTTTGGAGAGAGGAACACGTTAGCTCAAGATAGCATAATACACAGGGAATGGCTGGGTGGGGAAGCAACCTGTCCTCTGGCAGAGAGCGACGCATTTCCATCATGTGCGTTTACAGATGGGCAGACATTGTCGTACTAGAAAATGGAAGCGGCTAGCGAAAGTGACGTACGGTCCCGTTTCTGTTTAGGTCCTCTGGTAGGTTAGAGAGGACACTCTAAATTGACTGTTCTCTGGACGTTGGGACGGGCTGAATACACACACACACACACAACACCACACAACACACACACACACACACACACACACACACACACACACACACACACACACACACAACACCACACACAGAGGAGAAGAGTTAGGGGGGAACATGATCACCACATTCAAGATTCTCAAGGGAATCGCAGGGTTGATAAAGACAGGCTATTTAAAACAAGGGGCACACGCACTAGGGGACACAGGTTGAAACTGAGTACCCAAATGGCCACAGAGATCTTAGAAAGAACTTTTTTAGTGTCAGAGTGGTTGACAAATGGAATGCATTAGGAAG
>WNGS01099761.1:0-11339 GCA_020271785.1 Procambarus virginalis
TTTAGGCATTGTATGTACTAGCTCTATCTATAAATCCATCAATCTTTGTAAAATCTCTTGTATGTATGTATGTACCTTATCTAAATAAACATTTATAATTTATTATTTATTATACGTCGGGTACGTGGAGTCCATTTGGGAATGCCTGGATGGCGTCTGGATGTGGTACAATGAAGTCTTCCGCTGGGACAGGGAGAAGTCGGGCTGCTCATGGCTGGACTATAGGCTCGATTTGGAGTTATGCTCTGTCCAGTACGTCTCCTGGGGGGCGGAACTACAGTGACACAACACGCTGCTGGGCGTCCGACTGAACACCCGCCCCCAACCTCATGCACTTCTGGACTCCTGCCTGGCTACTGCTTTGCGTACCACGCAAAGGGGCACCGCTGCATTAACACTTCCTGTTCCTATAAGCACTACTGCCCACGCTGCCAAAGGTGACACCCCGCCTACAGCCTCTCCACACAGGCCCTGCCCCCTGTCACCTACGCTCCACAGCCACCCGCGCTGCCCCCCGAGAGACCGAGGGCGAGATGATAGAACGTCCCGACGCCGATGGTCGCCGACACCTTGACGGACACCTGGCAGGTTACCCTGCCCCCCCCCCCCCCCTCGGGGCGGGCGACTGCCTTTTTTTTTTTATTAATTCCTTAGGTACATCTGCATTAGTGCAGCTACCCTAGACTATATGAAGTGGAGTACAGTGTGTGTTAAAAAGCTAACTAGTTGATGCTAGAAAATCCCATCACACAGGATGGTTAGTGATACAGAGGCATGTGATAAGCAGTCTGCACTGGCAGATTCCGGATGCATTTTGAGGATATCATCAACACAAGATTGAATAGGCAGCAGTGGTAATAAAGGTCCCCATCTCGCAGGATGGTTAGTCATACAGGCCATATGTTTAGTAGCCTGCACTGGCAAATTTTGGGTACACTGTGAGGATATCTTCAAGAATAGGACAGAGATATTACAATAAATGATTTAATAATATTTCACTCAGGGTATATTACCAGTACTATGGTAGAGACAATTAATGAGAGCAGTCATTACAATGGTAGAGTAGACGTTACAATGGGTATGTCTGTATGTCTGGGGAAGATTATTGAAGCTAGAGGTGGTTGCCCAAGCATCGACTAACTCGTTTGCTCTGTGTAGAGGGTGAGGGTGTGCTACTTGGCCGATCTTATCGCCTTTAATTCTTTTAATATCCTTCCATGCCTGGCTGAGGGGGGTGTGAGAGTTGAGACTGTTAACAAAAGTTTCCCAGTTATCTTGCCTGAGCTCTGTCATGCGCTCCCTCGCCTTGGCTAGGGCTTTCTGAAAGAGCTTGAGCATTGCTGGCGTACGTGTTTCCCTATATGCAAGTCCAACTCGTCTGGCAGTGCGTTTCAAAGTACGCAATTTGGGGTCATTGTAATAGGCATGACGTTTATTACCTTTCATGTCGTTCCGACTATTGGATGGTGCAGGGGCCGACCTAAAGGGTCAGCAAACATCTGAATGCTCTGTACTAGATCGTCGTTAAATGTCTGGACTGTGGAGGGATCATAAGTGCTGTACCACTCTGACACATGAGCAACAAAGTCTTCACGTCGAGCAGGAGGAACACTGAGCCGTTTGCGTTTGAAAGTTCCACCGGGCAG
Organism: Procambarus virginalis; assembly: GCA_020271785.1. Lineage (NCBI taxonomy): Eukaryota > Metazoa > Arthropoda > Malacostraca > Decapoda > Cambaridae > Procambarus > Procambarus virginalis. The sequence goes on from WNGS01099761.1 coordinate 1,647, forward strand.
GATGGTATCTCCTATACATAGAGTAGTCAATCTAGGGTGATGATCTGACAACAAATCTGTTACAATAGTTGATGTGCACCAGACGTGAGAGACGTTGAAACCAACACAGAGGTCTAGAATGCCTCCACAAATATGCGTGGGTTCAAGGTCACCCACAATCTGCACATCTTGGTGACTATTTAGTAGCGACAGCAGTTGATTCCCATTACCGTTACTGAAGCGAGAGCCGCCAATGTCCTTGTGTCTAGCATTGTAGTCACCAAGAATGATGGTTGGCTCTGCTTGAGCGCAGGCTGGAAGATCAATATAATTTAACTTTCCTGCTGGAGCATATAGATTAAATACATTGAGGACAGAGTTGCCCACATAGATCCTCACTCCATGATACTGTTGACCGGCAGTTTGTTTTTCTGGCAGAAGTTGATGGGGTAGGGATTGTTTGATGTATAGAATGCAAGAGTTGCTGGATCTGAGGTTGTAAGAAACAAATGAGGGCAATTTCGGGGGTGAGGATCTTGCGGGAACTCTGCACTCCTGGAGACATACAATATCGATGTGTTCAGTTGTTACTTTGTGATGTAAATCTGAGAATCTTTTATTGAGGGATGCAATGTTCCAGCTAAGGATGGATAACTTAGTTAATTGTGCATTTAAAGTCAGCATTATATATTGATATTATTAGTTCACTTAATATATGTTATCTATATACATATTATCTATTGCACTACGGTATAAGTCCAGGAACATTTTTTAGTTTTTTACCAATGTCACACATTTGTATCCAATGGTCTAGTACAATTTGTCGGTCATTTCCAGCTATAGAGTCGTTTTTAACATACTTTAGCACAACGCTGGCAGTTAACCTGCGTGGAAGGGCTCCACTACACAAGGTTTCAAGATCACTAGAAGTTTCCCCTGATGGGCAAGCGAACACATGTTTGGAGGGTTCAGGGTGGAAGGGGAAGTTTGGCAGTCATTGCTTACAAGTCCCCTCATACACGTGAGCATCGTCGAAATATCGCTGGTGGATTTTTTCTCATGTTGGAGTTGCTCTTGCAGCCGCTCCGTTTGCTGCTGTGACTGCTGCTGGTGTTCCTGCAACCGGTCACGAAGGGCAACCACTGCTTGAACAGTGGAGCAACCCAAGGGCGAGGTGGTAGGGAGGCTGAGGTTGCGATCTGTCTCATTTTGATCCAGTTCCTTATCCCCCACTTCCAGTTGACTGTGGGGTCCAGCTGTGGATGTGGATGGTGGTCTCACAGTAGGTGACATTATCCCAGAACCAGGAAGTGGCCACTCTACATCAGGGGAAGGCCCACAACTGGCAGAAGATGCAGCACCTGGTTCTTGTGGGGGAGCTGGGATGATGGCAGGAGTCTTCGGTCTGGCACCGGTCCCCTTGTGCACTTCATAATTATCAGGTGGTGAGTTTGGCAGCCAGCTGGAGCGAACATCACCTCCAGATGGCTCTGAACAGCGAGTGGGACTGATTGCAGCATTTGGCAACTGCTCTACATGGTGGTTTGAAGGGTATGGCGAGTGTTGTGTCAACACCTCCGGGAAACAGGTTCCTGGCACCTGACGGGCAGGCGCAGGTTGAACAGACACCTGTCGTCTGGCCCCGTGGTGCACTTGGTGCTTGGCAGATGGTGAAGTATTTGGTATCCAGCTGCTACGAACACTACGTCCTGGTGGCTCTGCACAGGAATTAGAGCCGGCAGCTGTACCTGGCAACCGTCCTCCCGGTGGGCGGGGCCGGGCACCTGGCCGTAAGCAGCTGGTCGCTTGACACAGTCAAGGTGCCAGGCTTGAACACCGCTCCTGTCACAGTTTATGCATTTTTCACTTACTGACTGCAGTTCCTTTATGAGTTTAAAACACATCTCAGATTTATGAGGTTCACCACACACGGCACAAAAAAGTTTTTGCTTGTGCAGTACCTGGCCACGTGACGTCCCCATCGTTGACACTTATAACACCTACGAGGGGGAGGGTTGTAGAGGGCAATGTTATAGTGCCGACCTAAAGCTGCTCTAGAGTAAATTCTGTCCGGTATAGGCGTGGCACCTTTCCATGTGGCAGCTATGAGGCCATTTCTCAGACGTTTAGAGTTTACAATATTTTCATCACAAAGATATTCAGGCTTAATGAGTTTATTAACATTGAATATGACAATGCTTACTTTTGGACGCCTAGGTGCTGCATTTTTCATTTTAATGCCTGCATACTCTGTGTTTACCAACACATTTACAAAAGTACTGTCGTTTGTAACGAAGACATAGTCACTTTCATCTCTAGGTAACCTAATGACCTTATCATAATGTGCCTCAGAGGCTTCACAAAACCACTGCACTTTTCTCTCTATTGTGGTTCCCAGAGGAAAATCTAGCCGTACATGTCTGGCAGCAGCCGAATTTGGTGGGTTTGATCGTGCCTTTTTGAACTGCTTACGGCGCTGACTTCTACTCATTTGCAACGTGAATCCCCCATCATCTGCACCGCCTTCTGATGTGTCGTGGGTCACCACTGAGGAGGTGGCACCATCTTTAGAAAACAATTGATGAGTGTGCGATGGGTCCACAAAGTCACTATCTGGCAACGGCGATGTGCTGCCTGGCACCTTATCCGGGGCAGTTGCCATGGCGTTAAAGACACAACACCTATATGCAGAGTATTATGGTACACTCGCTCCACAGTGAACCACAAAGCAGCACATCAACAAATGGCCTATTCACAGGGTGGAAGGGCCGCCAACCATCAAACAAGATCAGCAGAAATAAATCGGCCAGCCTGCATATATGAGGCTCTACTATTTTCAAGGTCACAGCGCACCTTGCAGGTTGGCGCGCAAAGATTTGAAGTTGGTGGCACACATGCATAAGTATCTGCTTAACAGATACTTAACACTCGACAAAAACTTGACATACACAGGCAACAAACCGTAGTACTTGAGAGCTGGCGGAGAGATGTGCAAGAAGCATGTTGATCATGAAGGCGTTCCTGGCATAATATCCTCATTCCCTGGCCGGGCGAGGTGCTAGGCCTAACAGAGCGTGCCACACCAGTGCCCTTACACTTTGTATATTCACACAGTTTTGTAATTAAAGTTTCTAACCACACTCAATCGTCACAGCACTATTTCACATCAACTAATGTAGAATTGGGAGAGTTAAGGCATGACTCAAAGTATCTCCACTGAACTGAGGCTGCATTGTTTCGTGGTCACTAACGTCTTCGATCGAAGAACAAGGCAAACACGGCTCAGCGGTAGTATGACGCAAGAGCTATTGTCGTGTACCTGATACACGTGTGGTTTAGGCCCCACAGGCGAGTGAGGAGGGGACGCTTGAGGCCTGATCAACAGCCTCCCCTCGCTGGTCAACAACACAGCTACAAATGCCACTTGTAATTCACTAGTGCAGGTGATAACCAAGTTTCAGACACACCTGGTGTGTATGGTGTGTCCCAGATTGGTTATTAGGCTTCGTAACTGTCGGAGGTACAATTACACCCCCGATAACGAGTGCAAACGCAGGGGAGGACCCTCAGACGTCCGTCCCCTACGCTGCCTATGACACGACTGTGCAGGACAAACATATAAATTTTGACACTAGCTCTCCACATATGTCAGTTGCTTAATTTAGAACCTGTACTTGAGGTCGATCTCGAACCCATTGTTGATGTGACGACTTATATTGAATTTTGTAACTAGCTCATCAAGATTGTAACTTGCTTAGCTAAATGAATTGTGGGGTTCAGTCCCTGAGCCCATTATGTGCCTCTGTAACCCTTTCCACTACCGCCCACAAGATGGGTATGGGGTGCATAATAAATGAACTAAACTAAAAACTAACTCCCTTTGTTTGTTGCGAGGCGGTTGGTTTGGTGTGAGTGTTTTTATTCATGTCTTGTTTCTGTTAATGAACCTTGCACTGGTGTTTTATTATTGCATTCCATATTGTGCTTGTTTGTTATTTTTGTTTGTTTGTTGTTTATTGTGCTTTTCTTGTTATGTTCATGTTAGACATCTTGATGTTTGTTTTGTTGTATACTGTTTTGTTTTATAATGCTAATGTGCTTGCCTGTTTTGACATTGTTTTCTCTTTTGATGTATGCTCTTGCATTTCTCGTGTTTGTAATTTGTTGTCCTGTGCTGTCGGCCCTTCTGGCCAGTGGTTTATTGTTGTTTTATTTGTTATGTTTCTAATGTACTTTTATTGTTTTTATTGTGTTTAAATTGCATGTGTTACATGTAAAAAATAAAAAAAAATAAACTTTCACGTCCATAACAACAAACAGGGTGTTGCTGATGACACCAATATCCACCCAACAGGTAAATGTCAGCCTAGTTGACTCCTTCCTCCGCAGGCCGGCACGTAGGTCCTCATAATGAGACTGAACAGTCACCCCCTCAGTGGGCCACCAGGCAGGGCAACCGAGAGACCTCAGGAAACGCCCGACTCAGCTGGTGGTTGCCACCACACTCCTGAACTACAAAAATTGTCAGATGACTAGCAAATGCTTTTTAATGTCGATAAATGCAAGACCTTGCATTGGGACATAACAATCCACGTCACAACTACCAAATTGATAGCACTACCTTGCAACAGATAGTTAAAGAAAATGGACCTTGGAATCAGAATTCATCATTCATTAAAAGTTGCACAACAAGTGGGAGAGGCAGTAAAAAAAAAACGAACCAAACCCTAGGAATAATCAAGCGTGTCTTTACTTTCAAAGAAAAGATTTTTTATTATACATGAGGTACATCTGCATTTGTGCAGCTACCCTAGGCTATATGAAGTGGAGTACAATGTGTCAAAAAAGCTAACTACGTGATGCTAAAAAATCCCCATCACACAGGATGGTTAGTCATACAGAGGCATGTGATAGGCAGTCTGCACTGGCAGACTCGGGATGCATTTTGAGAATATCATCAACACAAGAGGAGCAGTGGTAATAAAAGTTCCCATTTCGCAGGATGGTTAGTCATACAGGGCCATATGTTTAGTAGCCTGCACTGGCAAATTTTGGGTGCACTGTGAGGATATCTTCAAGAATACGAGAGTGAATAAAGTAATTGCAAAGCTCCAGGTACCTCATGCCAACTGATCTGAAAGGTCTAATAAGTGATGTAGTGTGGGAGATCGTGCCGTAGTTCCTGCTCACAGAGTTTGCAACTGGAGTGATCAGGATTGGGAGATCTGTCATCTGTAGCCACCTGCCACGTTTTGTGCTGACCATAGATATAGGTTTCAGATCTGAACAAATCATAGCTTTTTATACTAGTACTTTCAGGTCGTTGGGAGTCAGTAAGTTCTTTCCTATCAGATCTGAGTGCTTGGACCAATATAGTTTTGACAGTAGAGATGGGGATACCTAGATCTAATTCAACTTCATCTTTGTTACACGCTAATTTGGTTGCAATGTCTGTCTTATTATGATGGGTTATATTTATGTGTGAAAGTATCCATACAAAGGAGATTCGAGACCCTTTACTCTGTGCAGCGATTAGGCCATTTATAATTGGTAGTATGAGGTTCTTGCTGTCGATCTTCTAGAAGTTTTCGATTGCTTGAAGAGAAGACTTTGAATCACAAAATATTATTCCTCCTCCAATGTTTTTTAATATACTGATAGCTAGTTGTAATGCTGCTAGTTCTGCTAGTGTGGAGGTCAGCCAGTTGTTTAACCTGACACTGACAGTCTTTGTGTAAATATTATTTCTATAAAACCTACATGCTGCTGCAGTATCATCCTTAAATGCTCTCAACTCTTTAAGACATAACTGTAACATGCTCGTGTCCGAAGCTAGACACAAATACAACAAAATTATTAAGGATGGTAACAGAGTCCATTTCATGTGGTCTCCATCTCATGTTGGCCTCCGAATGCATGATAGAGCTGATAAGTTAGCCAAAGAATCTGCCTTTAAAGGAGCCGTTGAGTGTAACCTTGGATTGTCAATGAGCAATCTGAGAGCAGCAGTACACCGAGAACTTCAACAAGATCTTGTAGATCTGAGGCAAAGTGAAATTGACACCAGTAATTCCATCTATCATCATATTATCATGCAAGAGGAGCCACACATCTATGGATCATCCAATAAAATCAGCAGACTTCTAGATGTTACTACTGCTCGGCTTAGACTCGGTTACAAGTATCTCTGGGAATTCTCATTATCTGCCGATGTAGACCTGACCAACTGTAAACTGTGTCAATAAAATTATTCGCACACCCTCCGCCACTATGTGATGGAGTGCGAAAAGATACGTGAATTTAGAGACAATTCTATAACCAATGTTCCAGCGAGATGTAAGTATTTCATTCAAAATGATCTGCTACCAGATATTTTAGCCAAATATCCCCAGTTTGCTAACTATAGGTAGTAACTAAGTGATTGTAACCTATCCACCGCTGCCCGCTGGATGGGGGGCGGTATGCAGGACAAACATATAAATTTTGACACAAGCTCTCCACATATGTCAGTTGCTTAATTTAGAACCTGTACTTGAGGTCGATCTCGAACCCATTGTTGATGTGACGACTTATATTGAATTTTGTAACTAGCTCATCAAGATTGTAACTTGCTTAGCTAAATGAATTGTGGGGATCAGTCCCTGAGCCCATTATGTGCCTCTGTAACCCTTTCCACTACCGCCCACGGGATGGGTATGGGGTGCATAATAAATGAACTAAACTAAACTAACTAAACTGCTGCAGTCCGTCCAGTAGAAGATTGGACTGAGCCGTCGGTGTAGACACTGCTCTTGAGATCTTAAATTCTCGATGGAGGAGGCAATTGTTTGGAGTGTGACAGCTATGAGAAGAGCAAGATTCTCATTATCTTTCTCGGTGACAGGTGTGTATGATACTTCAATGGTGGGGTACAGATAAAGAGGAATATCAGAGACAGGTAGATTGCACTTAAAAGGAATGTTGAGTTTAATGAGATTGTAGGCATTTTTTTATCAGCGATTTATCATAAAAGGAGTGAGTTGGTATGTCGGCACCAGTCAATAGGGTGTTAACAGCACTAAATAATTTGTCTCTGAGCAATGCAGGAGATGTAGGGTCTCTCATGACTTTAAGGCAAAAGGTAGTGTCGGCTTGCATGATTCTCTCTAGTATGGTTGGACGCTTCAGTTCTTCCCGCATGTTGATGATTCTTGTGCATCTTGGGGCACCAAGAATTATCCTTATGGCTTCATTCTGTACTATTTCAAGTTTGTCCAACACAGAGGCGGGGAAGTTAATTAAGTGCAAAGCATTATAATCAACGAGAGATCTAACAAACATCATATAGAATAGTCTAGCATATTTAATATTGATACAATATTCTTACCAGTAAGTGTTTTCAATGGTTTTAGTCTTTCTTTTAACCTACGGTGTAGATCGTTTACAATGTCACTGTTAATACCAACTCCAAGGTATTTGTGCTGCAAACACGTTTCAGTGTTCTGGTTGTTGACCTTGAAAGTTATAGGGACACGAGTTTTTTCTTGGGGATGGAGAACTCTGGATTTAGTTATAGAGATCAAGACCACATTCAATGATTTTAGCAGCGAGTGAATCAAGACTATTCAGTCTAGTTTGGGTGTTTGCAACAATGTATATATCGTCGGCATAACAAATGACGGCTTCGTCAGGTAGTGTGGGAATATCAATTGTTAATTTATGCATCAGAACATTGAACAGTGTAGGACTTAGCACTCCACCCTGGGGTGTACCCCACTCAAAGGTGCACAATGTTTACTTTTGACCCCCTTGAAAAGGACTGAGGCGGTTTGTTACTCAGGTAACCCCTGAGCCATGTCAACAGTCTTCCCTTAACTCCAAAAGAGGCTAGTTGTTCTAAGATTATTTCTCTGTTTGCTGTATCAAAAGCAGTTTGGAGATCAATAAATGCCGCCTGAGAGCTTGGTCCCTTTCTGATAAAATATTCAGCAAAGCAAGTTTGTGTGCTTCTTCCAGGAAGGAAACCATACAGGTTAAGGGCAAGGTGGGGCTTGATTTGAAGCATTAGTCTGTCGAGGATAATCCTCTCAAGAACTTTACACATGCACGACGTCAGAGAAATGGGTCTGAATTTTTGCGAATTAGGCTTGGGTATGGGTATTATTGAGTCCCTGTGTCCAGCGGTCAGGTAAGACCGCTGGACAAACATGTTCAAATTCAAATTCAAATGTTTATTCAGGTAAAGTACATATATACAAGAGGTGATACAAAAATTTATAGATTTATAGATAGAGCTGGTACATACAATACCTAAAGCCAGCCACTATTACGCAAAGCGTTTCGGGCAGGAAAAACATTAAAGACTAAAACTTAATACTAATTGAGATTAAAGTATAAAATGTGTTGAGAAAAAATAAAAATAAAAAAGGGGGGAACATGGCAGAAAAACAGCAAAAATACAATTAGGTCGAAAAACAGCATTGTTTAAAAATCACAGACATGGGTTGACAATAAAGGGGTAAGGTAGGTTACAGGGAACTTATTAGGTAGTGCTTCGTTTTTATCTTAAACTGGTTGAGAGAGGTACAGTCTTTAACATGGTTGGGAAGGTCATTCCACATTCTGGGTCCCTTGATTTGTAGAGCATTTCTAGTTTGATTAAGTCGTACTCTTGGAATATCAAAACGGCATTTGTTTCTGGTGTGGTGCTCATGGGTTCTGTTACAACCTTCAATGAAGCTTTTGAGGTCAGGATTGGTATTACAGTTTAGCGTTATATATATATATAATACACATGAGAGAATGTGCAGTGACTTAGTATCTAATATTTAGAGATTTGAGTAGGGGTACCGAGTGATGTCTGGGGCCAGAGTTGGATATTGTCCTAAAGCAGCATTGTGTTGAGTAATTAGAGGACGTAAATGTTTTTGGGTAGTAGAACCCCAAGCACAAATACCATAGTTGAGATATGGATAGATGAGGGAGTAATAGAGCGTCACCAGGGCAGGGCGAGGTACATAATATCTGATCTTAGAAAGAATGCCAACAGTTTTTGAAACTTTTTTTGATATATTTAGAATGTGTTCCTGGAAATTCAGCTTGTGGTCAATGAGAACGCCAAGTTCACATGTTATATATCACTGCTAGGTTGTGGACTCCTAAAGCCGCCTGCACTCATTTTATAGTAAATCCATGTGGAGGATAGGCCTAAACGTCTACCTCGCACCAGGGTAGGGACGACACTTAAGGAAAGAAATTAGTCGTTCAATTGTATAAGTCTCTGGTGCGCCCCCACCTGGATTAATGCATCCAGGCATGGAGACCTCATCGTCAGAAAGACATAGCTGCCCGGAGAAGGTGCAACACCGGGCAACAAAATCATATCAGAGCTTAATCATCTCTCGTATCAGGAACGGTTGAGTGCCATTGGGCTAACGACACTGCAAACTAGGGATGACAGGGCGGATCTCATAGAAACCTTTAAAATACTTATTTTATTTATTTATTTATTTATTTATATATATACGAGAAGGTACGTTGGGATTGTGAGGATACATAGCTAGTAATTACATTCTTGTAAAGCCACTAGTACGCGCCAGCGTTTTCGGCAGGTCCTTAATCTAAGAAACTTATAAGTAGGTAAATACTTGCAAAATTTATAAAAATGATAAGAGTTACAAGCATGAAAAAATAAAAAGAGAGAGAAAAAACATTATTAAAGCACATAGGTAGCTC
>WNGS01099768.1:0-12567 GCA_020271785.1 Procambarus virginalis
GATAGAGATCAAGAGAATGTAAGGTATATTTTCATGAAGGATGAAACACTTCACGCGTCAGAGAGAAAGTTACGAAAGATCCTGGGGGGGTGAGGGTTGTTGAATAAATCACGCACAAAAGACTGTCACCCTAGAACTCACTATCAGCGGTCCATCAGCGCATTAATGCCAGGTTGGCTAACATCAGAACTGCTCTTAGAAATTTGTGTCGTTGCGCAATTCTCTTCCAGAAACCCTTATATCCCCCAGTTCTGTCCTGTTACCCCCTCCTGGCGTCTGCGGTCTTTCCAGCCTGGCGTCCATCTCTCGTCCCGCCTAAGCCTCTCCTGGTGCAAAGGTTCTCCAGTGTCATTGCACCCCACCTGTCGCCTCGTCCCCGCGTGCGCAGTGGGTCTGACGTCCCGCGCGCAGCACTAGGGAGCCTTCCCCCTCCTTCGATGGCTTGGCTAGCGAACCAGAGTTCAGGGGGGCATGTAATCACCCCATTTTCCCGAGCGACGCCCGGGGGCCGCAAGGGGCGGGGGGGGGGGGGGGGGGGGGGGCCCGGGTTGTGCTGCAGCCGGAGTTTACCCCCCGAGACGGCCCAAGCAACGAGGGTCACAGGTGTGCAGCGAGCTCTTAGCACGACCTTTTTCCGTGTTCCGGTCGGTTGCCACAGGCATGGAGTAGGAAGTGGGTGGGGGGCTGACTCCATCCCGTTCAGTGTAGTATCTGCTTGATAGAGTCCCATTAGTGTCTCAAGGAACATGTATTTACCTGTTGATTGACGGTTGAGAGGCGGGACCATAAGGCCAAAGCTCAACCCATCGACCAACCGCCCATTATGTGAGTACAATTATGTGAGTCCACAACCACCACTATTCCCACAGATATACCCCACCATTAGCTCCGCACACAAGCAACCCACGTGCACTACACTACACTAACTCACCCATCCACACTACCACACAACCCCCCCACACTACACACTACCAGTCCGATACTACACCAAACCCACCACCACACCCATCGACACAACAACCACCACACTAAATACTACTACTCGACCCAACCACACTACCACACGCACCCCACACGATACCACACACCCCACCACACTAGCCATCCACTCCCACCACACTACCACACAAGTACCCTACACACTACAACACAACTCCCCCCACAACTTCGCACACCCCACCGCACTACCACAATGTTTACAACCCCCACACCCACACTACAAAACAACACCACGCGGCACGTACCACCACACGCCACCACACAACACACAACTGCCACACACCCCACAACAGTGCTAAACATCCCCACCACACAACCACACACCCACTGAACAGACCACACACAAATCCCCAAACACTGACCACAACCACCACAACCACAAGACCACCGACCCGCCCCACGATACCACAACTACCACACCACACGACTCAACACATGCCCACCACACTACCACTACACCCCCATCAATACTATATCACCCCCCACAAATACCAAACACTCCCATCCCAAATGCCACACTCCACCATTCACTTACCACAACTCACAACACTGCCACACACACCCTCTACCCACATTACCACTACACTATCCCACACTACACACTGACAGATCGGAAGACCGCACGACAGAACTCCAGTCAACATGTAAACACGTATGCCGACACCTGCTTGAAAAAAAACAACAAAAACGAAAAAAAAAACACCAACACCCCCACCACTACTACACCGACAACACCCCACCACAGCTTACACCACGACGCCATCCCACCTTAACCAGATCCTATCACCCCCCACAATGTCACATACTTCCCACCACATCCAATCACACCCCAGCAACACTTACCCCACCCCCACCGCGCAATGCTGCACACACCCCACCACGTCTTACCCCCAGACATCCCACACACTACACGACAACCATACCACTTACCCACTAACCCCACCGAACCTAGTTCCCCATCTTTCCCCTTACCAATCCCCGTTTGTCAAGGTGTCGATAGTGATATGAGCCAGAGAGCTCCGGTAACCTTGTACACCTCATATCATTGACGGTTTTGAGCTGGACGGGAACCACCAGAGCCCTCGATCGTCTGACAAATACCGTGCTATCAGCAACAACTTGAGCGAGGAGTACAACTTAGTGAGTACACACACCACACACACATCACACACACACATCTAACCACAACACACACCCACAACCACACCACCACACACACCACACACACCCACACACACAACACAATACACGACCCGTATCATTGAAACAAGCATCCCCGCAAAATAACTTCGCAAAGAATAATTAGGAATCAACAAGAGTTGTTGAGCACCTGGAGAGCCTTGGGTTTGTAAACATAGTCACCAACACATGGGTTTCTGGATCTACGGGACATCCATGCCTCTAACAAAACCGTTTAGACTTTCACATGTAATGATAAAGTAACACTTCGATTCATATGGCAGGACAGAGACAGGTCCTGGTCAGACTGCTATATTTCTTGACTGCACATGAAGGCCATTTGATACAGTTCCCAGGCACATGACAGACAGCTCATAAACAAAATGTGAAGACAGAGACAAGGCAGGAGTAATGACGGCAAGAGCCCGTTAAGAATGGGTAGGAAGACACTACCTAACAGGAAGGCATGGTCAAGATGTAGGTAATACGTAAGGGGTCGAGAAGTCGGATACTGGGGCGCAACAGTACAAGGTGGAGTACTCAAGGATCTGGTAGATGTCTGGGACCAATCACCCTCTTTCTAATTTAAACGTAAATATGACATTGTTTACAGGTAGATTGAATCATACCATGTCAATGTGATTGCGGATTGAGCTGCGAAATGTAATGAGAAGGAGCCCTTGGTGACCAGACGAGGATTGATAGGAATCTCCAAATGGACCACTTGAACTCTTAAAATCCCGGAAGTATGCAGATGATGGTCAGAGGAAATGTGACTTACTGTGAGGTGTTTAAACAGCCACGTAGTAAATGCAAATGTTATGGAAAATGGGAATCAGGTGATAGTGAAAGACCAAAGTGGACAGTACAAATGAAGGGGAACAGCCTACCTGTAAACTGATGTTCGAAGAAAGAGATGTCTGGGAGTGGATTGGACACCTAATCTAAGTACCTGGGTGGAGGCACATCATTGAAAATTAGGCTACGACAGCATGATCTGTACGCTACAATGCGGCGACTAAATATTAGAACTTCATTACAGGAAAACCTCCTATGAGGAGAGCTTTCACGTGGCGCTTTACAACTGCCTACGGGGGTGAGGGACCTGTCTTAGAGTAGTTGACCGCGACCATCATGGAGCCCCAAGCTGAAGAAACACATAAGGAAAAAGGAAAAGGTTCAGAGTGTACTTGCGACGAGGCCTGTTGTCCCAGAGTTACGGGAGTGAGGGGATACGTGAAGAGCGTTCTGAAGGAACTGAACCCTTACGACACTAGAAAAAGATGGAGGAGAGAGGGAAGGATATGCTGGAGGTACCAGTCAATAAAATATAACGTACTAGTGTGCTTATTTTGACAAAGTGGCAAGGATAGATGACAAATGGTCCACTACGTAATAATACATCAAGAACGTAGGAGTGACATTGGCCTCTGGAAACTGGAAACTCAGATGAGGTACAGGGATGTTAGGATTTCGTCTTTCACTTTTAGCTGTCGAGAGTAGTGGTGAAAAAATAGGCCATATGCCACTGTGGGGGTAAACCGAGGTCGTTGGTAATTGCTACCATTACTATTCATACGATTATTATTAGATCAGGTATGCCATGAGGGAAATTAGGGACCAGGAGTCATTGGCTAGTAAAACAACCGATGCGCCTGGCAAAAGGCGAGATCACGAGAGACATATGCGCGAGTACCCCTGCAAGCACAACCAAACTAGGTGGCGGTACATAATACTGGTGAGTACACACACCACACGACACTAGCTCTTTAGGATATGAAGTTTGTGGTGGAGCGAACGCCATACACAGTTTCAAGTGTAACTATGACAGAGCCCCATATGGCTTATCAGGAACCTGTCACACATGTCATGAATTGACAGTTTGAGAAGGGCTGGGTGATCCAAAGTAGCCCAGAGCTCACCCCCCCGGTGCACACCACACTAGTGCTTCGAGTATACAACACCACATGACACACACACACACTAACAACACACACACAACACAGCACGGAACACAACCACACACGACAGAAACTCACACACACACCATTCACGACACAAGAAGGTCAAATTCGACACCACACACAAAAAGGTGTACACATAGCATAGTAGAGTTAGATAGCTAGATGACACAGATTGAATACTGGTCCAACAAATTGGCTTGTTGTACAGTTTCAATCCACAATTAAGATAGCAAAGGTAATGGAAACAACTTAGTGCAGTGGATTCAGGCACGGCCAGACATCGAGTGATACAAGAATTAGGGGATGAAGTACCTTAATGAACATGACAGAGGGAGATAAAGATGCTAGGAAGTTGAATACTCCACACCAGAACCTGTCTCCTGAAGCACAAATAAAAAGAATAAAGAAAAATCGCGGATCTAGAGCAGAGTCATAGGCCGAGAGCTGGCTTAACCATCTACTAGAACGGCTACCTATCGTTAAGGAACCTGTTTAAGGAATCATTCTGAATCTGGTACACCACATATGTAAGGACAATCTTGGAGTATGCCCGGCTCCCCCCTCAGGCCTGGAGCCCGCTACCTTGTCAAGCACAAGACGAAGCTGGAAAAAGTACAACGGTTTTCTACTAGATCATAGGAATCGTCCACCAGAAAACTAGAGGCATTACACATGGTATGATGGGTAAAGGCTCGAGGAAATTGCAACCTTGACGACACCTGGAAAGACAGAAGAGATGTAAAGGGAGGCCGACATAGTCACAAACCTACCAAATCTCAGAGGGATATATTTAGGAATTGACCAGGTATAACAAGGATGGATGACCTATTCAACATCTGGAGGGGCGCGACCACGGGGACGCACAGGTGGAAGACTGGCTACCCAAATGGAAGCCACAGAAGAGACATTAGAAAGCCTAAAGAACTTTTTCAGTGTCAGAGTAGTTAGTAAATGGAATGCACTAGGCAGTGAGTGATGTGGTGGAGGCTGACTCCATACACAGTTTCAAATGTAGATATGATAGAGCCCAGTAGGCTCAGGAAACTGACACCAGTTGATTGACAGTTGAGAGGCGGGACCAAAGAGCCAAAGCTCAACCCCCGCAGGCACAATTAGGTGAGTACACACACACACACACACACACACACACACACACCACACAGGTCACAGGTGGAAACTGAATGCCCAAATGAGCCACAGAGATATTAGAAAGAACTTTTTCAGTGTCAGAGTGGTTGACAAATGGAATGCATAGGAAGCGATGTGGTGGAGGCTGACTCCATACCACAGTTTCAAGTGTAGATATGATAGAGCCCATTAGGCTCAGGAAATGTACACCTGTTGATTGACGGTGAGAGGCGGGACCAAAGAGCCAGAGCTCAACCCCCGCAAGCACAACTAGGTGAGTACAACTAGGTGAGTACACACACACACACACACACACACACACACACACACACACACACACAACAAACACACACACACCCACACACACACACGCACAACACACACACACCACTGAGGGGCCAGGTAGCCTGGTGGATATCGCGCAGGACTTGTAATTCTGATGCGCGGGTTCGATTCCCGCACCCGGCAGAAACAAATAGGCAAAGTTTCTTTCACCCTGAATGCCCCTTTACTAGCAGTAGTAAATAGGTACCTGGGAGTTAGTCAGCTGTCACGGGCTGCTTCCTGGGGTGTGTGTGTGTGTGTGGTGTGAAAAAAAAAAGTAGTTAGTGTAGTTAGTAAACAGTTGATTGACAGTTGAGAGGCGGGCCGAAAGAGCAAAGCTCAACCCCCGTAAAATACAACTAAGTAAGTAGTGAATACACACACACACACACACACACATCTACGATCAGGTGACAAAGATTAAGCAAGAAAGAGAAGGATGGGCGGGACTGCATTTTTTTGGACTGTCGGAAAGCCTTTGACACAGTACCCCATAAAAGGTTGATGCACAAGCTGGAGAAACAGGCAGGAGTAACTGGTAGGGCGCTCCAGTGGATAAGGGAGTACCTAAGCAATAGGAAGCAGAGAGTTACAGTGAGGGGTGAGATCTCAGAATGGCGTGAAGTCACCAGTGGAGTCCCACAGGGCTCTGTGCTTGGACCTATCCTGTTCCTGATATACGTAAATGATCTCCCAGAGGGTATAGACTCATTCCTCTCAATGTTTGCTGACGACACCAAATTATGAGAAGGATTAAGACAGAGGAGGACAGTTTGAGGCTTCAAGAAGACCTGGACAAGCTGCAGGAATGGTCGAACAAATGGCTGTTAGAGTTTAACCCAAGCAAATGTAATGTAATGAAGATAGGGGTAGGAAGCAGGAGACCAGATACAAGGTATCACTTGGGAGATGAAATACTTCAAGAGTCAGAGAGAGAGAAAGACCTGGGGGTTGATATCACGCCAGACCTGTCCCCTGAAGCTCATATCAAGAGGATAACATCAGTAGCATATGCCAGGTTGGCTAACATAAGAACGGCCTTTAGAAACTTGTGTAAGGAATCTTTCAGAACATTATATACCACATATGTCAGACTAATCCTGGAGTATGCGGCTCCAGCATGGAGTCCATATCTAGTCAAGCATAAAACTAAACTGGAGAAGGTTCAAAGGTTTGCCACCAGACTAGTACCCGAGCTGAGAGGTATGAGCTACGAGGAGAGACTACGGGAATTGAACCTCACTTCGTTGGAAGACAGAAGAGTTAGGGGGGACATGATCACCACTTTCAAGATTCTCAGGGGAATCGACAGGGTTGATAAAGACCACTCAGGAACCTGTACACCTGTTGATTGACGGTTGAGAGGCGGGACCAAAGAGCCAGAGCTCAACCCCCGCAAGCACAACTAGGTGAGTACAACTAGGTGAGTACACACCATGACAATGGTGTGTACTCACTACTACAAGGATAGTAGTAGCAGTAATATACAACCCTCCACCAAATGACAGAAGACCCAGTCAAGAGTATGAAAACAACAACATGGCAGTTAACACTATAATTAAGAGGGCAGCCTCTGCTGCCTGTAGAAATAGATCCCACCTGCTCATCATGGGCGACTTCAATCACAGAAGGATTGACTGGGAGAACAAGGAACCACATGGAGGCGAGGATACGTGGAGAGCCAAACTATTGGAGGTGGTGACAAGAAACTTTTTAACCCAGCATGTCGGAGAACCCACAAGGATGAGAGGCAATGACGAACCAGCGAGACTCGACCTAGTCTTCACTCTGAACCACTCCGACATAAGAGAAATCGGGTTTGAGGACCCAGTAGGAATGAGCGACCACAGTGTACTGGTGTTTGAGTATTTGGTTGAAGAAGGGTTATTGAACTCGAGGAGGGATACCGAAACCAAAAGGTTAGCATACCGAAAGGGAAACTATGAGGGGATAGGAAAACTTCTGACGGAAATAGCATAGGAAACAGAGCTCAGGGAAAGACGGCTCAAGATATGATGGATTACGTCACGCAGAAGTGCAAGGACGCAGCAAACAAATTTGCCCCAGTCCAAAAGGAAAACAGAGAAATGAAAATGAGAAACCCATGGTTTAATCAGAGATGTAGGCTAGCTAAGCAGCAAAGTAAAAGGGCATGGATAAACTATAGGAAAAACAGGACACTGGAGAGCAGAGAAAGATACCAGAATGCCAGGAATGAATATGTCAGGATGAGAAGAGAGGCAGAAAGACAATACGAAAACGACATCGCAAGCAAGGCAAAGACTCAGCTTAATTGCTGCATAGCCACATCAGGAGAAAAACAACAGTAAAGGAACAGGTTATGAAATTAAGGATAGGGGCAGAAGGATTCACTAATAACGACAAAGAAGTATGTGAGGAACTGAATAAGAAATTCCAAGAGGTCTTCACCTTAGAGCAAGGAGAAATCCAAGAGTTAAGAGAGGGGATAGCTAACCAGGAACCACTGGAAGAGTTTGAGATTACAAGCGGGGAAGTAAAAAAGTGTTTACTAGAGTTGGATGTGACAAAGGCTATGGCCCAGATGGAATCTCCCCATGGGTTCTAAAGAAAGGAGCAAGAGAACTGTGCGTACAGGGGAACTGCCAGATATTTGGAAAGCAGCTAACGTAGTCCCGATATACAAGAAAGGGGATAGACAGGAGGCACTGAACTACAGGCCAGTGTCCCTAACCTGCATACCATGCAAGCTGATGGAGAAGATTGTGCGAAAAAAACTAGTGGAGCATCTGGAGCGAAGGAACTTTGTAACACAGCATCAACATGGGTTCAGGGATGGCAGGTCCTGCCTCACAGGGTTACTTGAATTCTACGACCAGGCAACAAAAATAAGGCAAGAAAGAGAAGGGTGGGCAGACTGCATATTTTTGGATTGTCAGAAAGCCTTTGATACAGTGCCACACAAGAGGCTAGTGCGAAAGTTAGAGATTCAGGCTGGAGTGAAAGGGAAGGTACTCCGGTGGATAGAGGAGTACCTAAGCAACAGGTGACAACGAGTCTGTGTGAGGGGTGAAGTCTCAGATTGGCGAGACGTTACAAGTGGAGTTCGCAGGGTCAGTCCTTGGACCTATACTGTTTCTGGAATATGTAAATGATCTCCCAGAGGGCATAGATTCGTTCCTCTCAATGTTTGCCGACGATGCAAAAATTATGAGGAGGATTGAAACAGAGGATGATAGTAGGAGGATACAAGATGACCTAGATAGACTGAGTAAATGGTCCAACAAATGGCTGTTGAAGTTCAACCCCAGTAAATGCAAAATAATGAAACTAGGCAGTGGAAAAAGGAGGCCAGACACAGGATACAGAATAGGTGATGAAGTACTTAATGAAACAAACAGAGAGAAAGATCTAGGAGTTGATATCACACCAAACCTGTCTCCTGAAGCCCACATAAAGAGAATAACGTCTGCGGCATATGCGAGGCTGGCTAACATCAGAACAACGTTCAGGAACCTGTGTAAGGAATCATTCAGAATCTTGTACACCACATATGTAAGACCAATCCTGGAGTACGCGGCCCCAGCATGGAGCCCGTACCTTGTCAAGCACAAGACGAAGCTGGAAAAAGTCCAAAGGTATGCTACTAGACTAGTCCCAGAACTAAGAGCCATGAGTTATGAGGAAAGGCTGCGGGAAATGCAACTTACGACACTGGAAGACAGAAGAGTAAGGGGGGACATGAACACAACCTACAAACTCCTCAGGGGAATTGACGGGTAAACACAGGATGCAACTATTCAACACTGGAGGGACGACGAACAAGGGGACACGGTGGAAGCTGAGTACCCAAATGAGACACAGAGACATTAGACCAGACTTTTTCAGTGTCAGAGTAGTTAGTAAATGGAATGCACTAGGAAGTGATGTGGTGGAGGCTGACTCCATACACAGTTTCAAATGTAGATATGATAGAGCCCAGTAGGCTCAGGAATCTGTACACCAGTTAATTGACAGATGAGAGGCGGGACCAAAGAGCCAAAGCTCAACCCCCGCAAGCACAATTAGGTGAGTACAATTAGGTGAGTACACTCAAAATACAGGGTTTGGTAGTTCAGTGGACAGCAGACAGGACTTGCAATCCTGTGGCCCATGTTTGATTCCCGGCGCCGGCAGAGATAAATGGGCAGAGTTTCTTTCACCCTGATGCCCCCCTGTCACCTAGCAGTAAATAGGTATCTGGGAGTTAGACAGCTGTTACGGGCTGCTTCCTGTACTCACTAGTGTACTCACTATTGTGCTTTGCGGGGGTTGAGCTTGGCTCTTGTCCTTCTCAACTCGTAACGGTGTATCAGGTTCCTGAGCCTACTGGAGCTCTATCATCTCTACACTTAAAGCTGTGCATGGAATCATCGCCATCACCACAATCTACTTCCTAATGCATGTCCACTTGTACACCACTCCGACACTTATAAAGTTTTCTATAGTCCTCTGTGGCTCATTTGGGACTCAGTTTCCATGTGTCCCCTTAGTTGCGCGTGCCCCAGTGTTGAGTAATTATGCCTTGTCTTTCAACCCTATCATTCCCTTGAAGATATCTTGAAGTGGTGATCATGTCTCCCCTACTCTTCTGTCTTGCACAGTGTGTTCCTCATTCCCGCTCAGCTTCTCTCGTAAGCTCATCCTCTAGTTCTCGGGACTAGTCTGTGGCACAACCAGAACTTGTTTTCCAGCTTTAGTCTTATGCTTGACAGTAGAGTGACTCCATGCTGGAGAGCCGCATACTCCAGGATTGGTCTTACGTATGTGGATATAATGTTCTGAAGATTCCTTATCAAAGTTTCTGAAAGCGTTCTGATGTTAGCCACCTGTATAGCGCTGACTGTTATTCTCTTTGATGATGAGCTTCACGGGACAGGTTTCTGGTCGTGATATCAACCCTCCAGAGTCTTTCTTCTCCTTGTCATTAAGTATTCATCTCCCAAATTGTATCACTTTTGATCTGGTCTCTGCTTCCTACTCCTATCTTCATTCATAACTTTGCCTTTGATGTTGAACTCTAACAGCCATTTGTCGACCCATTCACTGCAGCTTGTCCAGATTATCTTGTAGCCTCCAAGCGTCATCCTCTTTTCAATCCTCTCATAATTTTTGGCAGTCTCGCAACATTGGAGGAACTGATCTATACCCTCTGGGAGATCAATTTACATATATAGAAAACAGGATAGGTCCAAGACGAGCCCTGTGGACTCCATCTACGCGTGCGCCAATTCTGAGACTCTTCACCCCTCAATGTAACCTCTGTCTTCCTATTGCTTAGGTACTGCTTTTATCCATGGAGCCCCTCGTTCACTCCTGCCTGATTCTCCAGCTTATGCACTCAACCTCTTGTGTGGGTTACTGTTCAAAGGCTTTCCGACAGTCCAAAAATATGCAGTCCGCCACATCCTTCTCTTCTTGCCTATATTTTGTCCCTGGATCGTAGAATTCATCAACCTGTGAGGCGAGACTGTACCATCCCTGAAACCATGTTGATGATGTTGTACAGAGTCCTCTTCCTCCAGTATGTCTACTAGCATTTCTTCTCACAATCTTCACCATGAGCCTGCATGGTATACAAGTTAGAGGACACTGGCCTGTGTTCAGTGCCTCTGTCATTACCCTTTTTGTATATCGTGGACTACATATAGTGCTTTCCATATTTCTGGGATATGTCACCCAGTTGCCAGGATTGGACTACTCTACACTTATGGAGAGTGGTAGCACAGTGCTTCCTGCACCGTCTTTCATACCAAGGGGAGACCGCCATCTGCCTATACCTTTGTACATCACTTTAGTAAATCCATGTGCTTACTTGACCTCACCTGGTAATCCTCAGAACCTATCCAGAGTTACTGGCTTGCTATGCCACCTCTCTCTATGCCTGTGAATTTCATCTCCTGTTCTAGTTGTAAAGAACTCCTGGAATTTTTTTTAGTTCCTCACACACTCTCTTTGTCGATCTTGTGTAACCGTTCTTGCCCTATCCCTAATGTTCATACCTAGCCTTCTGTTGTTTCTCTCCTGATGTGCTGTGTCAGTAGTTTAGGCTTGATCTTTGAGCTTGTTGCTATATCATTTCATATTCCTTTTCTGCCAGCTGCTCTTCTCACACTGACATATTCATTCCCTCTCTGGTATCTCTCCTGACTTCTTAAGTGTCCTGTTATTCCTGATAGTTCTCCATGCCCTTTTTTTCAGCTCCTTTGCTGCCATACATCTCCTGATTAAACCAGCGGTTTCTTCTTTCTTTTCTGTTTTCTTCCTGTGACTGGGACAAACTCTGCTTCTAGCGTCCTTGCACTTTTTGCGGTGCTAGTCCATCACTATTTGACGGCCGTCTGTTCCCTGAGTCTGTTCCCAATGCTATATTGCTACGAATTTCTTATCTCCTCATGTTTTCCCTTTCGAGTATGCCAGACCTTTGTTTCAGTTCTCCTTTGAGTTATTAACCCTTCTGTCAAACAGGTACCAAGCTCATACACTTGGTCACTATTCCATAGGGGTCTTCACAACTTAACCATTTCTCTTATGATCCGATCGATTAGAGTGAGACTAGGTCGAGCATCAAGCAGGCTGTGTTCATTCCCCATCCTCTGTTGCGGTCCCGACTGTGGTTACTAAAAGTTTCTATGTCACCTCCAATAAGTTGCTCTCCATGTGTCTGGGCCTCAATATGGGCCTCTGTTCAAACCAATCTATCTTCCCATGGTTGAAGTCTTCCATGATAAGTAGCCTGGATCCGTTCCTGCTAGCCACAGAAGCTGCTCTCTCTATTATATTGATGGTGGCCAAGTTGTTTCTGTCATATTACAGCCTGGGTCTTCTGTCATTCGGAGGGGGTTATATATGACTACTACTATAATTTTCTGTCTTCCAGTTGCTATGGTGCCTGATATATAGTCACTGAAACCTTCACAGTTCTTAATTAACATCTCTTCGAAACTCCACCTTC